>CANXYI011364367.1:0-10311 GCA_948208565.1 Hura crepitans | reverse complement strand
GAACAGATAAAAAAGGAAAAGGTAGCTTACCTTGGGAGGGTAACAGCGTGATGGCTCGGTGGTTTGAGAAATTGAGAAAGAAGAGGAGGAGGAGTGGGCCGACACAGTAAATATTCTATATTCCCCTTCTGTTGTTCAGGGAGGGAAATATACACTAAAACCCTAACCGCCAATTTCTCTAAAACCCTTCCCGTTTAATTAAAAATTTCAAAATTTAACTTGCATTTATGAAACAACCATTTTGAAAACCAGGTCGGGCCCCCAAAATATAAGAAACCCAACCAGCCACGAAAACCTTATTTGTGTTTATTGGGGCATCGCAAGGCTTCAACCAAAACTGTCTTTATTTTGATTTCATGATGGTGAAGCCGAATTAAGTTAAATGGCAACCAAAATCAAAATTATGGTTTATCCAACTTGCTGTATATTAAATTATTTGCATGAGAGAACAACACCAACATGCTTCTTTCAATGCTTAATTTCATACCACTTGGCTCAATTTGTTGTATACGGACATTTGAGGTACCTATGTGTACATACACTTTTTCTATAAATTTTATTGTTTCGCATTTTAATTAAATTAGCATTGATATATAAATTTTATGTTCAATTCGTCCCAAAGAACCTTCGCCCTTTTATAGATTTTAATGTGTTCAAAATATATCTAATATTTATTTAAATTTTTCGTATTCTTTTGCATACATTTAAATTTGTCAAAAAAATTGAAATGTAAAAGAATTTTTACAAACCTAATGAAATAGTTAATCTTATTTATAATAAATTGAAGTGTACAAGAAGACACAATTCGAGAAAATTAAAATGTGCAATAGGTTGTTTTTAATAAGTGATTGAGAAATTTGTGTATTATTCACTAATATATATATTTTTTTGGGACAATTTAGTTGAAAAAAAAAGGAAATTATATGATTTGCACCATTTTTAACTCTAATTTTCAAAAATCTATCATAATACTTTTTTCTTTCAATTATACTCATTTTTAAAATTTTTATTTTCAAATATATACCAAATCCTACTTTCTTAATTTTTTGTTGTGAGGGAATCTCGTTGCCATTCCTTTGCCAAAATATCTGTCTACTCTTTCAACTCTACCACCAAAATCACTTTTGGTGTTCCAACAATTCTCCATTTACTCGCTCGCCACTAATAAGATGGTGGTGATCATTGGCATTCCTAGTGCATTCACCTCCACTTCTAAGTATTTAATTCTTTGTTTTATCTATCCATTTTTTAATTTTGATCTGATTGATGAATTTAATTTGTTGGTATTGTCTTGTATTGCATATTAGCTTGAAGCATGTGTCCAAGTTTATGAGAAAGCAAAGGAGTTGAACTCAAAGGTAGTTGTTGAAAATTTGGTCCTTAGTGGTGTTTTTCTTCTTAATTATTCTTTTTTTACTTTTGCCTCTTTTTTTATTGTAGTATATTTATTCGGAAAACTTTGTATGATTTTTTTAGTGAATATTGTTATTAATAAATTCAAAATAACAATAAGCAATCCATTGATAATTATATGTTTCTAATCCTAATTGATCTATCTTTATTCAACATGTGATCCATTAGTTATTTTTAAGTCTACGGTATATTAAGAGAAAGATTGTTTTTTCACAAAAAAATTCAAAACTTTGGTTTTATTGTTTTGCATGGTAAAATCCAGAAGAAAACTATGGTTTTAATTAAAGTAAAATAGCTAAATGGTATTTGTTTTGATTTTTTTGTTTACAATTTGTTTAATTTTTTTAATTCATAGGTGTATACATGCAATTATTTAGCCTTTATTTTAGCCTGATAAAAGATTATTATATTTGTAGAAAGTACTCATATAGTGTATGATGAATTTTGGTTGCTTATTTGAAATTTATCATTAAACTTCCAATGGATTTTGAATTTTCAAATTGAGCATGTAGAAATTTACTATTTCATTGAACCTACCCTTATACTCCAATATGATAAAAACATGTTATTATGTGTTATGGCATCTCAATTTTAGTTGTGGAAATTATTTGCAATTAGTGATATGTTTGTGATGAATACACGGGCCAAAACTTACCCTGAAAATAAGCATATTAAGTTCCTAGCAGATGACTTTGCAAAGTACACACACTCTTGGCCTAGAGCTTGACTTGAAAGAGAAAGGATTAGGTACTTGATTTAGAAGGTTTGCTCTCTTGGTGGAACACCTCAAGGTGAGGGCTGCAAACCTTAAAGAAGATAGAGAGTTTACTGTCTCTAGCGTTGATGAAATCTTGAAAGCTTTTTAAGTTGTCCATCTAGCTCTTTCTAGCTAATTCTATGCTCATAATGGATGATGTATTGGATCTAAAGAGTCATGTTGTTTTGTGATAGCTTTGAGGTTTGTATTTACAGATTAAGGGAGATTGCAATAAAATAGAAGGGAATGGCCTTAAAATTGAAGATATTAATCTTGATATTCACAATCGTGAACTTGCACCTTAAGGGAATGATGTTAAGGATAATTGTGACCACATGCTTGATATTGAAGACTATGGCCATGAGAACACCAAAATGATAAAGTGATAAGGGATGTTCAAAATAGTGGATATCAAGGAAACAACTTTCTTCCACTTATAGTGGGATTCGAGCTTCCATCTACAAATAAAATTAAATGCTAATAAAAAAACATCACTTGTAAAGTTTACATACTATTGTTTAAAATATTTGGTAAATGTACTTAAGTTTCAATATTTAACATGTCTTATTTGTGATGAATAAAAATAAATATGCTATCCATTAATGTCAATAAATGATAAAAATCAAAATTCTGCAATTGATAATCAGTTAAATAAATAACTTAATAATGAAAATTAAACAAATAACAAATACAAACAAAAATTTAATAGCATTATCATATAATTAAAATGTAATTTGCATAGCCATCTTTCACAATATACTTGACATCCAATATTGTTGTTTCTAAATTAATTATCAATTTATTTGATATTATACCAACAAGATATTCAAAGTTGCAAGATTTTGGAATTAATATCCCATCAACTTCATAATTATCAAATTTCCTTCCATCCACTCTCTTTTGTAATGAATGAAAATAGACATGTCATCTATCAATGACAATAAATATTAAAATTAAAAATTTTGAAGTCAATAAACACATAAATAAATAATTTAGTAATGAAAATTAAATAAACAATACGTATAAATAATTTACTAACATAGTATAATCATGTATTATACTCTATTATATCATTTTTCAAATAATTCTGTTCAATAGTATAATACAGTATAATTATTTTATTCAATGGTATAAAACAATATAACCGTTTGTTATATTCTGTTAAAAACACTTATGTTAAATAATATAACATGCTATAACTATCAATTATACTATTTTATTCCATTTTTTAGTTACTTATGTATAACAAAAAAAAAAAAAAATAATGCACTTGTCGACAAAATGCATGAAAATTGAGTCGTATGCCAAAATAGCCATATGAATTGGACCCTAGCCCTAGTGCTTCAATTTTGGGCCTAATGGATTTTCAATAAAAAGAGAAACAACTCCAACCCTTTGGTCAAATTGTTGTTTTCTATTGTTTCATAATCATACGATACAAAACAATACAATCAAATACAACCAAAAACCACCATCCAAACAAGTTGTATTAGTACCTGTGAGTCGATTCGTTCTTACAAGTAGTTTAAACTTAAAGCTTCAATTTGCCCTCTATCTTTCCCAGAGAATTGAATTGCTGGACGCTAATTCCATTGGTCTCTCTCTCAGATATCAATTTCCACTTGCTCCATCTTCAACTGTAATTTCAACTCTTCGCTGATTATATCCATTGCCATGGACGCTCTTTTCGATGCGATCAACCTGCGAGATCTTCTCTCCACCAGTGACCTGACGGACCCTACCTCCCCTCTCTCTGCGCCTGATCTCCGCCTCCTCATAAGCCGCCTTGAATCTCATTCTCTTCAAATTAAGTCCAGAGTCCGGTCTTACCTCCTTTCTCATCACACAGATTTCTCTTCTCTTTTCTCCCTCTGCAACGAAACCGTTTTGCAGACTAACCACATCAGCGAGAACGTGTCGGATCTCGTAGGTTTGTTGTCTGATTCTCCTGTCCACGTTGAGATTAGGGAAATTGTTGAGGAAGCTAGCGCGAAGATGAAGGAGGCCAGGGTGAAGAAGGAATTGTTGGAGTTGGTGAGGGCAATTGTTGAGATTAGCGAGAGGTTGAGAAGTGTAAGAGAGGCAATGAAGCATGGACGGCTGAGATTTGCTGCTGAGGAATTGAGGGAACTGAAGATGGCGTTGAGGATTGGTGATGAGGATGACAAAGAACCTGTTGTTTATGGCTTGTTGAAGAAGGAGTGGGTCGATTGCTTTGAAGAGGTAACAACTTCTTGTGGAGCTTGAATTTTAGGATCTCTGTTTGGTTACTGAGGAAGTTGATGATTTTTTTTTTTAAAGAAAAGTTTTACTTCAATCATTTCCTTTCGTGCATGTAAGTTTATATTCCGAGCGGTGTTTTGGTTTATTTCACAAACAGAGTCACTGTACAATTTCTTCAGCAACCAAATGGGGGTGTTTAATGTTTATTCCTTTGCTGTTGTGATTTTTATTGAGTTTGTGATTGTTTTTTAGATGAATTGGATTTGGGTTTGTAGATTCAAGAGGTGCTAGTGAGGTTCATGGAAAATGCAGTACAGTTTCAGCAGGATCCTGGTGGAATTCGGATCAAGTATCAGCTGAGCATTGATGGAGTTGCTGGGGTTGACCTTTTTACTGTTCTCGAAACATTGGAAGTGAGTGTGTTTGTCCATTTGTCTTCCTCGAGAATACTCTTCATGTTTTTTTTCTTTCATAGTTAAATCTGCGGGTTTTTTCCCCTTTTAAAAGGCCTTAAAATCCATCTGAATTTGAGTCATTGTTTTTGAAGTTGGAAGTTAGGTTTTTCTTTTCCGGATGCAACTGTAATTTCCTGACATATTATGAAATTTAAAGTTAAGTCCTCTGCCTGTTTGCACTCCTTAAGATATAATTCAAATCCTGCCTCTCTAATTGGATTGACGGGGCTATTCTGAAATAATTAATTATGTCAGAGGATTTGCTTCATTAGTCTATTTTGAGTAGAAGTTGTGGAATGCTTACTTACTGAATCCAGCGCTTTGATTTGTTTCGCTCATTATAAAGTTCTATTGTAGGTGATCGAAATTTTACATTATGGACTTGCTAAAGTGGCTGACCAAATCATCAAGTTTGTTATTATACCTGCTGTAAATTCTGGATCATCTATATCACTTGTTGAAGGCACTGAAAAAGTCTCAGATGACACTGCGGACGCAATGTTGAAGATTGTATCATCATCTTATCCTAAGGTAAATTGCTTATTGACATTGTCTAGATATTTTATTGTTGATATATAATTAATTTTATGCCGACTGAAGCTCCGATATGAGTACAAATGCATGTCTGACATGCTTTAAAATGGCATTGTTCTGCAAATTTATTTTATTGAATTTTCTTCTTAAAACAACATTAAAAATAAATTCAGTCACATAAACGGATTTCAAGTTTTGTAGCCTATTAAAATCTTACATGGGTCTCATCCACATTTTTGTGTACGGTTGTAATGCTAATTGTTGCTTTCTGATCTTTATTTTTCTCTAATTATCAGATGGAGGATGTGGACGGTGATATTATATATTCTGGGATTTATTCAGTTGTCAAATTTACTTTTGAACGTTTATGCTTCCAAAACAAGTCTTGGATTCAGTGTTTTGGGAGATTGACATGGCCCAGGATATCTGAGCTGATTATTGCAAACTTCCTCTCCAAGGTTTTTTTTTTTTTTTTTTCTGGATCTTCAAGCTTTCTTATTACAGTTCTTTGACATTTTGTATCTTCTATACCTGTTAATTAATAATGTCAGCAGAGTTATATGGATAAAATCTTAAGTTGCAGCCTAAATGTCTCTTGAGAGGCCCAAAGCTGTGGCATAAAATTCCTTTTTTTTTACTTCTTTTCTATGTGTGGTTTCAGGCTGTTCCTAAAGATGCTTCAAAACTGGCCGACTTTCAGAATATCATCAAGCGCACATCTAAGTTTGAGACTGATTTAAAAAAGATAAATTTTATTTCAGCATCAGATGATGCTGACCAGAAGTTGAGCAATTTTGCTGAAAATGTCGAGGTTCACTTTGCATCTAGGAAGAAGACAGAAACTTTGGCAAAAGCTAGAAATTTGCTTTTACAGTGCGACTTTGCCATTCCACAAGTAACCTCTCAAAGAATGCAATAAATGTTTCACTGTTACATATAGATGTAGGAGGGCAAATCCGTAAATGTAACTTCTGTATTCTAGAGAATTGTGATGAAGCATTAGGTGCATGTTGGCTAGCTGTCATTACAGCTCCATCCGAAGTTCTTCACAAATTACTTGTGTTTTCCGGTGCTCTTCTCGAGTTAAAGATCCTGTTACTCTAGCTCCTTCATTTCCCAGAACGGTTCGAGGAATTCTACCCACACCTTTGGGATTGGAAGCCAATCCTCTTGGAAATTTTCCTCGCCAAAACATTAACCACCTACTACCCCGTTATGACTTATCTTTTTTTGAGGGGCTGGAAGTTAAGTCTTGGCTAAGAAAATGTAGGAAATATTTTTTGATTTATGAGGTTTCTGTAGACAAACAAGTGGACGTGGCTAGTCTGTTCCTTCAGGGGAGAGCAGAATCCTTGTTCCTTAATTGAGTTAGATATAGGGAGAATCCTCTATGGGAGGACTTTGTAGAGGACATAGAAAAAATGTTTAAGGAGTATGGAGAAGACAATGTTGTAGAAGAAATGCAAAAACTCAGACAAACTCAATCAGTTGATTATTTAGATAAGTTTGAAGTTCTAAAAATTAAGATGGAAAGGCTGTATCCAACACAACTCGAATCCTTTTATGTCTTTAGTTTTATTGGGGGCCTAAAAGAGGATATTAAACCAGTTGTTAAGAAGTTTAAACCTGTAGATCTCACAGCTGCCATAGAGTATGCTAAATTACAGGAGAAACAATCATTGGCCTTAAAATCCCTTTCACACCTGAAACCGTTTCCCAAACAGTGGCAGACTTCGACCACTAACCATACACCCTCCTCCCAAACACCCATCATTCAATCTCAGCCAACCAACTCCTCTTCTAAGCCCTCCACTACAGTACCTAAAAATACTTTTAGGCAGCCAGGAGCTTGTTATAAGTGTGGGGACAGGTATAGACCAGGTCACCATTGTAATCCAAAGAAATTGATGTGCATAAACAATTGTGAGGAAGAAATAGTGTTAGAAGATGACTGACAAGAAGTAAATGACACTGAAGAAACAGAGTTATGTCAATCCCTGGAAAACGTAGCATTGTCATTAAATGCAGTGGAGGGAGGAATTAGTGACAATACTCTAAAACTGAAAGGGCAGCTCAATAGTAAGCCAATAATGGTCCTCATTGATAGTGTTGGCACCCATAGCTTCATTTATACTAAGTTAGCTAAAGATTTTAAGTTACCCATCCTCACTAGCACAACTAACACTGTAACAGTGGCTGATGGGAGGAAATTGACTATAAATTCTAAGTGTAAGGGGTGTAAATGGTCTATGCAAGGCACTAAATTCCAATTAGATGTCAGACTATTGGAATTAGGAGATTATGATATGATCCTAGGAGCTGATTGGATGAAATGTCACTCACCAGTGACTTTTGATTTTTCAGCCAATAGATTGACTCTATCCGTAGAGTGGAGAATGCTGGAAGTTAAAGGGTTGGAAGACAAAATTAGTTTGAGGATGATGTCCACAAAATCCTTAACTAAGGCAGTACCGACTGGTTGGAAGGGTATCACCAGCAAGCTGTTCCTAATATGATTACACCCTACTCTTGATAATACTTTTGCTCCTTCCCCACAGCCACTTCCGTTAGCCATCCAACAGCTTCTCATTGGATATTCTAAGCTGTTCCAAGTGCCAACATCCCTCCCCCCTTATAGGGATCATGATCACTCAATTCCCTTGAAACCTAATACTGAACCTATCAATGTTAGACCTTATAGATATTCATATTACCAAAAGACAGAAATTGAGGAATTGGTTCAGGAAATGTTAGATGCCAACATCATCAAACCCAGTACTATCCCATATGCATCTCCTATTCTTCTCGTTAAAAAAAAAAAAGATGGGTCATGGAGATTGTGTGGATTATAGGGAGCTTAATAAGGCCGCTGTTAAGGACAAATTTCCTATTCCTATTATTGAGGACTTATTAGATGAATTGCATGGGGCTGTTATATTTTCTAAGATAGATCTTAGATCGGGTTACCACCAAATCAGAATGCATCCTAAAGTCATCTTTAAAACTGCTTTTAAGACTCATTCAGGCCATTATGAATTTTTAGTCATGCCTTTTGGCCTAACCAATGCTCCAGCCACCTTCCAAGCCCTAATGAATAGTATATTTCAGCCTTACTTAAGGAAGTTTGTCCTGGTATTTTTTGATGACATACTCATTTACAGCCGTTCCTTAGAGCAACGTGCACCTCATGCTTCATCACAATTCTCTAGAATACAGCAGTTACTATGGACTACTAACAGATTGTAACTAACTGCCCATTTACAGATTTGCCCTCCTACATCTATATGTAAAATTCACTTGATACTGTTATTTGTTAGCCTGCCTTTGAATATCACCTACTTCAACAGGAATACATAAGAGAAGGTCTATCTCTGGAGTGTGTTGAAGTAGCTGGAAGTTCTTCTGAGCATGTTGTTGACTTGCTTTTTCTATCTGAAAGGTGTGTGGTGTCCAAAGCAGCTTCCCAACTCATGGATCTAGTGCATAAGACGCTTCAGGTAGTTTATCAAAATATAAGGTTTTCTTTATACCTCTTAATAAAATGCTGTGAAAAATTTTAATTTATGTGTTATTTTGGAGTTGTTGCCATTGTACTTCTGTCAGTGTAATGGGGAGGAATGTTTCTGTTGCATAAGTTTGATGTCTTCCTGCTCTTGTTTAAATACCTGTACTGATTGATTGACTGAAGTTTGTTACTCATCTATGCCTGCTTTCATTACATATTTGAGTAGATGAATGGACGTTTCTGATTCAGCGGGATGGTTTTATTTGGTGGGTTCTACTAGGCTGTTGTGCACTAACCTAAAAATTTGAATTCCATGAAATATTGTATCAAATAGGCCAGGATCTATTTTTGCAATTGTTGTTTATGCTACCATGCTAAGAGAGACACGTACTGCGTGGAAGAGTTGAAGGTGTTTTGAGTTCAGCAGAATAATTGAGCTCGAGATGTTTGTTCAGATTTGCATTCACATATCTGTCCAGCTGGGGGAAGGATTCCATAAAACAGCTATCAAAAGAGGGCAGACTTTATATTTGCTAGGATTAGGCACCATCTGTTTAAACAGAAAAAAGAACCAAAAGATGCAATTTGGTTGATCTGGTTTGGTTTTTACTAGTTCATTGCAGTTTGACTTGAAATTTTGAAATATTTTGGTTTTTGATTCAGTGAATTGCTCTGTTTCAAAGATAAAACATGTCATATGCTATCTTTTTCAAGTCCTTGAGATGAATCTTTCATTTCGTTTTTCTCTTTCTGTTGTCCTTTGCTACCGCAACTTCGCAAACTGATAGTATTCTTCATAATTTTCCTTTCTAATCACAATTCTTTTCTCATTGCTGTTAGTATAATGATAGTTGACCTTTAAGATGGACTGTAAGATAAACTTTTTGTTTTACAGTATGGATGAAAAGCCTGACATGAAATATCATAAGCTCACACATCATTCCTAAAGTGTGTTTTGGTTATGTACATGTCATGTGCAGGACATTTGTTTGTCATCTTCAAGAGTTGCATTGGAGTTTTATCATGCTGCAAGGGATGCTATACTTCTCTATGAGGCTGTTATTCCTGTCAAGGTTAGTGCATGCAAATTAGTTCCATTACGTGAAATTTACCTGCTGAATCCTTGCTGATATTATTACTGTGACTGGTGTGCAGAAACTTTAATCCATGTAATTGTTAAGAACAAATCGTTACAGTTATCAACAGAAACCTTGAACTTTTAATTGCTGGAGCTCCTTTTTGGCATCTCTTGGAATGACTTGACTATAATGTGCTAAATTGGATTCTCTGTCCTTTTTATTTCTATATATATTCCTTTCAACTGATAAATATAAAACATTTGATGTCAATTAGCTGAACTGTAGCAGTTTTGTTCTGCAAGCTGTAAGGCTAGTCAGTGATAGTATCTTTGTTTTTTGCATTAC
>CANXYI011364233.1:0-12179 GCA_948208565.1 Hura crepitans | reverse complement strand
ATTCATCTCACGTATGTTCATATTTTGTTTATCATGTGTCAATAATTATGATCTAATCTCTTTAGCTTTAGTGTTTTCCAAGTTGTCAATTGGACTCTTTAGATGGAGTGGGAGATGGAATGGGCTCAATCGTTCCCTGATAATAGTCCACATGGACCAACGGCCGACCTCCTCAACATCCGTACAGACCTGGTGACGTAAAAGGGGGACCGCTTTAGGACTATAATTTGTCTCTTTGGTTTTGTACCATAAACAATTTATCATTCATTTTGGGGTTGTAATAGCTAGTAAATAACTTATTTTACACATTAAATCCTAATCTCACATTAAAATAGTTTTCTATATAATTAATTGGTATTTTTTAATAAAATGGATTCAAGTTTTCCCTAATCAAAAGTCACATGAAAAATGTGTTTCAATAAAGGCCGATCTCCTAGAGATGGGAGTTGGGCAATTATCGCCAATTTCTATGGAATTAAGGGTAGTTGTCAAGTCAGGAAATTATCGCCAATTTCTATGGAATTAAGGGTAGTTGTCAAGTCAATTGACAATCAATGAATGACTCACTTTCTGGATTTATAATATAAATAAGTGTATTTTTTAAATAGCACAATTTATTTCCATACATGTAATGGTGATACAACTTAAATTAAGAATGACGTATGCTTAAATGTTAAGGGATTGATAAACATTACAATATACATGGACAACATATTATTGGGGGCATAAATAAGATATGAAATTCTGAACCTTTCTAGTACAAAAGATCAGAGGTCCTAGTGTAGAGGCCAGGTGGCGACTCAACTAATCACTCTCATCCCTAGTAAAAATATCATATTCTCTATGGTGATTATGAGAAAGCATTCCAATTCATCAAGAAGTACCTAATTAATCCTCTAGTTTTAAGACCCCTAAAACTTGGCAAGCCTTTAATCTTGTACTTGGTAATAGAATGATCCTCAATAAGAGCACTGATTATGTAAGCTAATGACACTGGAATAAAAAATGTGGTTTAATACCTGAGTAAGAAACTGCTCCCATACGAAAAGAAATACATGAAAGTAGAGAAAATATGTTTAGGGGTAATTTAGGCATCAAAGAAACTATGGCACTATTTCTAATCTTACAAAGTAACATAACTTGCTCAGGTATCTACAATCTGCTCCATGCTTGGTAGGAAAGATGGGATGTTGGATATTACTTCTTTAGGAGTTTGACATTTCTTACATTAACAAAAATACCATTAAAGGTCGAGCTATTGCTGTATTCTTGCCTAATCAAAGAGAAATAGGAAGAATATGAATTTCTAAATGAACACTTAGGGGTAATATCTAAGGAAGGATGGAAAATGTTAATATCCAAGGAAGGATGGAAAATGTTCTTTGATGGGGCCATCAACCAAAAAGGAACTGGTGCAAGAGTGATGGTTAATAGCCCAAAAGGTGAATAGATGTTTATGGCAAGAAAACTAGAATTTTTTACTACTAACAATATAGCTGAATATGAGGCATATGGTCTCAAAACTTTATATTAGTTGGGGGGAAAAGTGGTTGATGTCTATGGAGACTCAATGCTAGTCATCCAATAGGTAAGAGGTGATTAGAAAGTCAAATATGAGAACTTAAGCAAGTATGTCAGAATTTTAATAGACCTTACTGAAGGATTCGATCAATGCACCTTTCACCACATCCCTAGAGAACAAAACCAAGCTACAGATGCTCTAGCCACCTTGATGTTAGTGTCAAACCTTACCAAGAAAGACTTATCTAGGCCGATGTATTTTAGTAAGATAAGGTTTCCCACCTACACTGGAATAGTCAGCTTCGCCACTAAGCAACTTCATTAGGAACCACCATGGTACCATGATATCCAAACCTACCTATAAACAGGACAATACCCTAAGAATGCAATTGAAAAAGACAAAAAGGCACTCCAAAAGTTATCCACTCAGTTGATCTCATTCCAAGACATGTTGTACAAGAGACAAATGGATGGGATACAGCTTAGGTGTATAAACAAGATAGAACCCCAAAGAGTACTCAAGCAGGAACACAAAGGGGTATGTGGTCCTTACATGAACGGGAGGAATTTGGCAAAGAAAATAATAAGACTCGGGTATTACTAGTTAACCATTGAATTAGACTATTGCGATTTTGCAAAAAGGTGCCATAAGTGCCAGGTATACGAGAACTTGAGTCATTTATTGCCTAATGACCTGACTAGTTTGTCATCACCATAGCTCTTCTCAACATAAGGGATCGACATAATTAGGGAAATATGGCTATCAACAGCTAGGGGATACAAGTTTATAGTGGTGGCAGTTGATTACTTCACAAAGTGGGTAGAGGCTAAATCTTTCAATAAATTAGGGGTAAGACATATGGGAAAATTTATTGAAAGAAATACTATATAAAGGTATGGGTTGCCACAACAAATCATCTCAGACAATAGAGTGCAATTTCAGGGAAAGACTAGATAACTTCTATAGAAGTACATAATTTAACACCATAAGTCCTTTCCATATCGACCACAAGCTAATGGAACGGTAGAAGCTGCTAATAAAAATGTCAAGAAAATTCTGAAAAAGATGAAAGTCACTTATAAGGATTAGGTAGATATGTTACTATTTGCATTATAGGGATATAGAACAACCGTCAGGACATCCACTCAGGCTATATCTTATTCATTAGTGTATGGCATGGAGGCAGTGCTACCAAAAGAGGTTGAGATACCTTCATTAAGGATAGTATTAGAATCAAACATACCTGAAGTAGAATGGGTTAAAATCAGGTATGAATAGTTGGCACTAATAGATGAAAAATGGCTTAAAGGTCTCTATCACATGCAATGATACTAGAAGAGAATTGCAAGAGCTTACAATAAGAAGGTCAAACCTAGAACCATATGAGAAAGGTGATTTGGTGCACAAATAGCATTAATTGTGTAATTAGGCATGTCCCTCAGGATGACGCATTGGTTCCACAAATTAGGGAAAGAGCGTAGAAAGTGATGAGTTAAAAGGTCACCATAGAATCCTAGAGGCTCAATAGGTATCCTTTGCACTAAACCAAACTATCACAAGATGCGCAAAGGACTGTAAAAGGTAGCATGTTTGAAACTGATTAGAGGAACACACCATGAATGGTAAGATAGGGTAAAATGGTTGATTTTCCACTAAGGGCACCTCCATTGCACTAAAATAACTGTGTCAAGCCATGAAAGCCACTGGTCAATAGAGTTACACCTCATTATAAGCTTCCTCTCACAATGATGACATGAGCCATACTTCATCCAAAGTCTTCTGGGTGGAGGAATGATTAACATCAATTTCTCTTGCTGTCAAATCTAAAAAAAAGCCGTTAGGTTAGAAAATCCATAAAGGACCACCTAAGAAAAACTTGGGCAGACCTACTAGTACGAAAACCATCATAGGCATACTAGGCAAAAGTTAAGGTCATAACAAAGCGAAATTCATGGTATATACCTGTAAGAGAAGTGGACTCCCAGCTACAAAATCAATTTCTCCTTTTGTTAGTACATCTAAACCACAGATGGTTTCAGCCAAAAAGATACCACAAGGATTATAACTAGAACATATTACAGTAAGAAAGTGAAGGACCCTAAAATCACAACATTCATTGCGAGAAGTAACACTGAGCCAATTTCCAAGAAGGCATAACAAGATGCACTTCGCCCATTCTACTAAGTCAACAGAGATTTAATGGGCATGGTTTAAGATTGCATGTAGAGAAATCAAGCCTACCCCAGGCACTATTTAATGAGCCATAACTAGAGAAAGCCTCTCAAAAGAAGGCAAAGCCAAAGGGGTAATAGGAGTAATGTTGTATTCCAAAATAGTAGAAAACTTTTCTAAGGTTGGACAAATTTCTTATTGACCAAAGGTGAAAACATGGAAAATAGGGTCTCAGTGTTATGCAATAGCATTTAAGAAATCAAGGTTAATTCGAACTTTCCTAAAAAACTTGAGAGCCGAAAAAGGGGCAAAAATGGGGGAAGCCTAAGGGTCCTTGGATTCTAAAGTGTTTGACAACTCTAAGATGAAAAGAGACATGATGCAGTGAATAAGGTGAGAAAACCAATGAAGGAAGGGCATTTATAAGCCAAGGCATCCCATTTCTTTTCCCATTAGGAATAGGAATCCAAAACACGTGAGGAGGACTACACGAACCTAGAAAACGGCGTCAAAGTCTGCATAGACTAAGAAATAGATGTCCGTATCATCATCATGCCAAGTCTATGACCACATTCGTGAAGTGTCTGCTCGAACTAAGTTAACTAAGTCTGCCTGGACCAAAATGAACATTTTAGGTCCACATGAAATGAAGTACCACAAGTTCAAATAAAAGACAAAAAAAAAAAAGAATAAATCATTTAAGATAAAATAAAGATCAAAGATAAAGATGCTTAAAAAGGAAAAGGACAAATCTTACGAATAATGTTTAAGAGCACAATGATAGGAAGTAATGAATCCTATCCTTAAAAGAAAGGAGGCCTCACATCATGCCACTTATACAACAATCATAAAAAAAAAGGGAGCGGGTGCTCCTTAGCCTATTCATTAAAGTTATCCTCTTCCGTTGTGTCCTTGTCCTCAAAAGAGATTACTAGCTTCTCAGCTACTTTGTAGGCCTTAATCTTCCTACAGGCCTCGTGTAGGGCAGCCACCCACCTTGACAGCTTGTTCTGCAAGAAAAAGTGAAGGATCAAGTAGCATAGCACATGTACATACATAACATGTAACATACATAAATACGTGACATGCAACATACATACACATGTAATATACATGACATGCACAGCATGCAAACACATACATAACATGTACATGCATGGGTAACATATACAATGTACATGACATACACAACATACATATACATGTAAACACATATAACACGCATGACATGCACTAAATTCACCATCACAGGAGTAACCACTTATAGCCAACACTCATGTCTCATCGATCATAGCCCTCTTAAAGGCCTTTATGACCCAAAAAGTCCTTTCCACCTAAGTTTTCTTCACCTGATCAGAGAAAAGGAAATATAAGGCACCTGCAACAAAAAGATTTAAGTGATGTAAGTAGTGAAATCAATGACCTTACTAGTGTCATATTCTCTGGTTCAAAGGCCATATGCCAACTCTTTTCTATGTGAAGGTTGGCAAAAGAAAGTTCCTCATTAATGCCATAGCGCATGTAGCTTAGCTTGGACACATCCACTAGTGTCCCTACCACCTCACCAGGTAAAGATGTCAGACCAACAGATGGTCCTGAAGCTCCACCATGAGCAATCAAAGGTTAGAATTGAGAGCCGGGGGAGCTAGGAGAAGTCCTTGGCTGCTTTTTTGAAAAGGATGGGCCAGCCCCAAGGGTAGTAGTGGGCTATAACACCACATATACAAGTTTGAAAATATTACAAAAAGGAATCAGAACACAAGAATTTCACCTAAGGTGGAAGAGGTTAAGAGGTATAAGGAACCTATGAAAGCAAATGAGTCAAAGCCTAAGGAGCATAGCCCTCATCGCCGTCTTCTACTAGAGTAGCCCAAGGATTCCAATGGTCATCCCTTGCACAAATTCTAAATCATCAATATAGCTCCCGAATAACATGGAATCAAGAGGGTTTAAGGGAATGAGATGGATGTCGAGACCTAAGGGACAACTAACCACTCTTTCTCTGAGAAACCAATAATATGTTTTTAGAGTGGTCAGTAGTAGATGACGAAAGGACAACCCCCAAATAAAGCATAGAGGAGGAGGTAACTCGTTAATAGGAAAAACCCATCAAGCCAAATCAACCTATACAAGTAAGTGTTAGTAATATGAGAATAAACACTAACAAAAATCCTTTTTCTATGTAGAAAATACTCATGTCCGTCCATGTAAGTGAGTTGAGGTACTAGCAATATTGCATCAAGAAAGCCGCATTCCATAGGCCGGAGGTAGGTCAGACCCACCTATCCATCATTGGATAGCAGCGGGGCATATCTAGCTTATAAGGACAAGCCAACAAATAGAGCTCATAAGCCCACACCTGTGAATAACAAGAAATAAGATCACCAATAAAACCTTGCAGAGCAGTGCACAACTAAAAAAGGATGAAGGCTTACCAAATTGTCTAACACAAAGCCCTGAACAAAGCAGTGGCTCTTTCGAGTTTGCATGACCATATCAAGGCTCCAGAACATCCATCCCAAAGATGAGCAACACCAATTCCAGCTGCCTATCTTGTTAACCTCCTTTAAGACTGAAAGGAAACTCCAACTCATGGTGCCATTGGCATTAGCAAACAAAGTGGTGCCTAACAAATACAGCACAAAACAATGGGCATATTGGTCTACCTCTAACTCACTCGAGGGTAACTCTTCCCCCTATCTCTCCTATAGGTTTGTATAGTAGATACTACTAGCCCTATCTTGAGGGATGAACCCCAGCAGTTCCTTCACCTCTAGTAGCTATAACGATGGGTACTAGTAATAAGCATCAAAGGCGATAGCATGGCCTGTATAGGGAGCCCTAGTAATGAATGCCCAATCGAAGGGTGTGATTGTCATCTCACCAAAAGGTAGATGGAAAGTATGGGTGGTATCCATCCACCTATCCAACAATGCTCACAAGGCTTATAGGTCACGATGAAAATCTCTGCCTATAAAATGATCAAGGAAGGTTTAAAAGACGATCGTATGCACCCTGTTCTTTACCACCACTGGCATGGTTGAGTACAATTGTTGGGGACCAGACAAGGCGTCCCCGCACTTAAGGCACATCTATAAAATAAACAAGTTAGGGGTCAATAAAAGTCTTAACGTACCACAGAAAAGCAAGCAAGACAAGTCCCCACGAACCATAATATCAGAGGAACATAAGTCCGCACGAACTATCAATAGAGTCAAAAAAAGGTCAAATGCAATGTTTGCACAAACACCATGCAAGTAAAAAATAATCAAACAACAAGTCCGTATGGACTACAAAAGCTGAAGCATCTAGAATGACCACATAATGAGTTCTGGAAATAAGGTTTAACACTAAGTCTATACAGACCAACTTTCCTAGAAATCTAAGTCTGCACGAACTTGCTGTGCCCTAGCCTAATTAGTCTGCATGGACTTATGACACCAAAGAATCTCAGAGCATAAAAACATGGAGAAACTCGATCAAAATGGATAACATATTATTAGGGCATAAATAAGATTTAAAATTTTGAACGTTTTTGGTATAGAAGATCAGAGGTCCTAGTGTAGAGGTTAGGTGGCGACTCCACTAACTACTTCCATCCTCAATAAAAATATTGTAATCTCTACAGTAATAATGAATTTTATCAAGTTAAATTAGTTCCTTAAGTTGTTTAATTTGTTGCCAATTCATCCGACAAAATTTGCCATTACCGATTAACAAAACGATGCACAATTTTGATAATCAAGCAAAACGATAAATCAAATTCAATTGCAATTTGATTTTTATAATTAAAACCTATTAATTAACATCATAAAATATGTCATATTAATGATAATTTAAATCTAGGACCATTGGAAAAGACAATAAATATGCATTACACAAATACATCCTAATTAGATTTTTTTGACAAAAAAATCTAATTACTATGTTTCAATCTTTTCCAATTTGAATCATAATTTTATATAATTCCTTTCTGTCCAAAATTAAAATCAATAATTTAGTTCATTATTCTCATGGTTTAATTGCAAAAAATTACAAATAAATCCAACAAGAACTGCCAAGAATGCAACAAAATCCAAGAATCCTAGTTTAGACTATCTATTCGGTTATCATGCATAGTTTCAATTTAATTCTCAAAATTAAATAAGACCAGAATTTTTTCTACATCAAATCATATTCAAAATAATCAAATATTACTAGAATGAAAAAGAAAAAATTATAAAACCCTTTTATGTAGTAATTGAAAATTTCTACATGTTTACTGTAATCAAAATTTCAATAATTTTTAATTTTTTTTGACAAAACGAGCCTCTGATACCATTGTTAGAGTCCATGACCTCATGTACAGTAGAAAAATAATAGCCATAGATTCAAATGATGTGATAATTTGTCAAAAAAATAACAAAATATACATCAAACAAAAAGGATCTAGAAGATTTTTACTGTTTATCTTTGAAATCAATTCCTTTCGATTTTTCTTCACACCGGGTTATCGCAAACCACAGTGTTCCAGTATGGAGCACTTCCAAGGTATCCACACTAGAATAGAGAGAGAAGAACTCACAAAGAGAAGAATAGAAAAAAAAAATCCATTTGGGTCGTTTGGGCCCAAAATGGTCAGAACGGTCGTTTTGGCTTCCAAAACGGCCGTTCGGGCCATTTAGCACACAACGGCCGTTTTCACCCTAAAAATGCCCTTTTTGGGCCTCAGGGTCCGTGCATAAAAACCAAATGGGCCCTTTTAGATCAAAGGTGGTCAATTTAAAGAGAGAGATAATATTTTAGAGAGAGAAATCACTAAAAATATCCAAAAATACTAAAAAAAATATTATTTTCACCCCACATTTTGGATTTTTTTTCAAGATTCAAGCATCATTTTTAGTCTAAGTCAAGATCTTTCTGAATGCAAATATATCGGTGTGTTGACTAACACATTTTTCCTTTCATTTTTTATTTTTTCTGCATTTTATCCATTTATAAGTTAGATGTGGTAAATTAATTTTGTATGTATTTTTGCATTTGTGAGATTGCTTATTTTCTTTAATTTTTGTCTATCTTTTTATTTTTGCTTCGCATAAAAAATATTATTTTTGGTCACTTGGGTTGATTTTATTTTCTTTCTTGCATTATCCATCTACTAGTTAGATGTGGTAATTTATTTAGGTCAAAATTGGTATTTTTGTGACTGCTTATTTTACTTAATTTTTGTCTATCTTTTTATTTTTGATTCGCATCAAAAATATTATTTTTTGTTGTTTATCTTGATTTTATTTTCCTTTTAACATTATCTATCTACTAGTTAGATGTGGTAATTTATTTGTATAATATTTTATATTTTTATGCCCCTTTTTATTTTTTATTTATTCAATTTCTGTTCGATTTTCCATTTTTCCTTTGCATACTAATATATTGTTTGTGGGATTATTTTGCGAGTTGTCTTGATTATTTAGGGCTGATTATTGTTATTATCATCTATTATTTGTTAGATTGTATTTTAGGCCTTCCAAAATGTAATTTTTATTTTTTATTTCGATTAGATTGTATTTTAGGTAATTCCCTTGTATTTTATTTTTTTGGTTGAATTATTTCCCTATATATTCCGTGAATGTTGTAATAAATTAGGAAAATGATGTTTCATGAGAATGGAAAAATAATTAAAATATTTCTATTTAATCCATTGGTGTTTTATTAATATAATTAGGTTTGATTTTTCTTAATAAAAGTCATAATAAAATTATTTCCTAAAAATTGGTAAGTGAGAACCAAAGTTCTCAAATTAAATCTATTTCCCAATTTATGTAGGACACCTCCAATTTCACTCTCGAAATATTCAACAAACACTGAATTAGGTAGAAAAATGGTTTTACACATTAAAGAAAAATAATAAATAAAATCATATTTTTACTCAATAAATTGGTGTTTTTAACAAAATAAATTCCGATTCTTTCTTGATAAAATTTACAATAATAACATTCATTTTTCCAATTGACCTTTGAGAACTAAAGTTCTCAAACCATTCTTCCAAACAAAAGACATTACAATAAAATTCATTTTTCCAAATTGACCTTTGAGAACTAAAGTTCTCAAACCATTCATCCAAACAAAAGTCATTACAATAAAATTCATTTTTCCAAATTGACTTTTGAGAACCAAAGTTCTCAAAGCATTCTTCCAAATAAAAATTACTTCAATAAAATCCATTTCCTAAAATTGGCATACGATAACCAAAGTTCTCAAAATAATCAATTATCCGATTTCATGTATGTTATTTTGATTCCAAGCACCTATTTATTTTATTGTAAATATATCCTGCAAATATTTTTACATGATTGTGTGATTTACTTTAATTGCAAAAAATTACTTGAGAAAAGGAATAGCATCATAAATTCAAATCGAAGTTCCTTATTAATTTGAGGTATAAATAAGAGTAAGTTTTCGAACTGCTCTTGTTTTAGCCTTACAAGTTATTTCTATTTCTTGACTCCATCGGGTGGCGACTCCTGCCTTGTGGTGCCTAACTCGCATCCCCTAAGGTAATAAAAAAGGGACGGCCCTAGATTCCTTTAACTTTTTTCTCATCTTTCGAGACTAAAGAAATGAGGCTTAAGTTGAGTCTTAAGCTGCTTCGATCTGATCATTCTTGGGAAAATCAAACGGGTTATACGAGACAGTGGCGATTCCACTAGGGACCCCATGAGACCATACTCTGAAAGTACTTCAAATTAATGTAGAACTTCATACTTTGAATTTATGACACTATTCCTTTTCAAAATTACATTACATGCTAGAGCCTTAGAATAAGTTAGGCATCCCTTTTATACCTTGATGTCACTTTGAAGCATGAACCTAATTTCACTCAAATTGGAAAATTGTCATGAGTGGCATCAAATCCAAGCCTCGTGCCTAAAAGGTATATGAAATGGTGAACGGATCAGTTGTATACACATGAAGAGATAGACCCATCTTGGAGGGTCCATGCTTAGATGACCATAACTGGCTCGACTAAACCTTTAGCCTATGTAATGACCAATAGCAATTTCCCCTAGGCACTTTGGTTAATGATGTATTGTGTGCTATGTGGGCCAATATACATGAAATATGACTTAATCATCTCAAAATGCTATCAAACCCATTAGGCCTTTTTCTAACTAGAATGGGCTAAACCCTACATTTTGACTTGATTGAACATATCCAACATGTATGGGCCAAATATTTTGCATGCGCTTTTCTATGAGAGAGAAATAATGCTCAGCTACTTATCATTTGTTATTTGAATCTATTAAGAACCTCGATGTCCCATAGGTAAGCCCTTCTACGAAAATGCATTTTGACCTCATGTGTGGAATGAAATAAGGTTGGAAGGTCTTTTTTTTTTTTTTTTACTTGTGTTTGACTTTGTATTTACTAATGTGTATCTTTCTTATTTTTATGTACATATATGTAATATTGCAAACTTGTATTATTGTGAAAACTTATAATGTATAGCCACATCAATTTACACACATGTACATATACTTACAAGCATAAGTAACCTTTTGTCCATACACCATATATACCTCTATACTAACACCATGTATACATGGATCAACATATGTCAAATAGATTTTCTTAGGTTCACTTATGCATCCATTAAGTATCCATATCCTTTTAGACATAAATATAACATGTTTTGACATGCATCATGTTAGTCCTTAATAGTTTCAAACATGCATATAGCATCCATCATGCATTGTGGCTCATTTTATATACATGCATCCTGCTAGTCCATGCATAGTAATGTCATCATAGCATACATCATCCACCTTAAGAAACCATCCACACATGTTTACACTTGGCATCCTATCATGTCACACACCTATCACTCATAACCACTATCTTAATATATGTTATATCCATCATGTGCCACACCATATAGAAATATATCTCATATATCTTTATCCAGTGAATCGTGTATATATGCATTTCATAACACTGTGTATTCATTGATATCAATATGCATAAGTTGCAATGCATCTTCATTTCATGCATTTTAGGTATGCATCTATAGGTCATTCACTCCATTATGCAATAGTCACTCATTTCGATAGAATCTCATTTTATCTGTACTAGTAGTATAACAACCATGCATTGCATTAATCATTTGCACAATTACTAAATATGATGCCATTTCATGTAAGAGTTGCATATACATATCTTTAGAACCACTTCCTTTTTACCCATTCATTTTATTTATATATGCATTCATGTATGCATCAAGTAGGCCCTTATACATATTTTAGCATTAGGTATATTATAAGCATTGCATATCAAACTGCATACATGCATCGTACCTTAAAGAACTTCATTACATCATGCTCATTTCATGCTTAGGCACTTAAAAATCATCCACCATTAACATACATTTACATTATAGTGGTCAATCATGCATATATAGACATACATCAATAGCATATACATCATCATCATCTTTTAGTCAATTAGGCAT
>CANXYI011364034.1:0-15572 GCA_948208565.1 Hura crepitans | reverse complement strand
AATGCTGGTCTCCTTTAGCTTCAAGCTCTTTCTCAGGTAGGATTCGACCATTCTTCTCTATTATCTCAACCACTTCTCCCTCAACCCAAGTTGGCTCTCTCTTACCCTCTTTGAAATCCTAAGAGGATTCATCCTAAAAATTCTTGCTCTCCCCAGCCTCATGGTCATTCTCACTATCCTAAAAACCAGTTATAAGGATAGATTCACTCACCCTCACTCCTATTTCTATAGCTAGGTTGGGCCTATAGATTTCCCTAAGTACATACTCTTCGGTTAATATTGATTTGAGGAGGCATGAGGTGTTGTGTTTGGGCAATGGGTTTGTTGAGGTTTCAAGATTAAGGATTTGTTTCGAATTAATAAGATCCGGGATAGCTCTCTTGAGGTGTTTGCAGTTGTCAGTGAGGTGCCTGGTTTGTTGATGATAAGCACAACATTGATCATGCCTGTGATTAGGTGGTAATGGTCTATTAAACGATTGGTGTGGAAGTGGCTACAACTTCCCTTCTTTAAACACCACGACAAGGACTTACCTAAGTTAGAATACTTATAGCCTTGAACTGCATGCACCTCAGCTGTCTTGGTTGAGGCTCTAGTATTACCACTTGCAAAAGTGGGGTTATTGCTTGCTCTCTTATACCATTTGTTTTGATAACTTGCTTCAAAGTCAATAGTGATGTCTTTGAGTTATTCCTAGGTAGTAATGCCCTTAGCATTGAAACCATTATTCATATAACTATTGGCATTCCTGATGAACATCTTGATTTGCTCAATGTCTTTCAGTTTATTCCTCATTTTTAGGATCTTCTCTCTCCACCTTTAGAGATAGTTAGAAAAACTTTCATTAGGCTTCTATTTTATCAGCTTTAAATCCTTTAAAGTAATCTCGACACTAGCATTATTAGTGTATTGCTTATTGAATGCCCTTGCCAACTCATTCCAGTCTTTCTTAACCCTTTTTTTATAATGATACTAGTTAAGAGCTTAGCCTATAAGGGACATGCTGAATAGGCTCATAATTTGCTCTTTCGTCAGATGAGTGGCTCTCATGGCTACTGCATACTGTTTTAGATGGCTGCAAGGATCAAAAGTTCCATGAAACTTACTAAGGTCGAGCATTTTAAACTTATGAGGCATGGAGCGATCAAGCCTTAGACTGATGTCATCCAAGACAATGTCTTTACCCCCAGTCACCAATCGGGACATAGCCTCCATCTTCTCATTTAACTTTTTCAGCTGGTGGGGTACCCTATTATAGGTCTTAACCACCTACGACACTTCATCATCTGAGGACTGCTCATCTTTGAGCTCTCCGGCTATCTCCTTACTCTTATTGGTACCCGAGGTATATCCTACCTCTTGTGGATTTTGCATGTTGGATAGAGCATTGGTAACAATTGCCATCATCCTTCTTTCCATCTTAACTATTACCTCAATGAACATGGCCTTGGTCATGTATTCATCAGCAGGCATGGTTCCTCGCTTTGGTTGTACGGGTACTTCCATGATAACTCAATTGAGGCATTTGCCTACTCTTTTCCATTGTGCAGTGAGTGAAGGATCAATGGTGGCTATCAAAATAGATGAGTAGACATGATGCATGTACAATATAAATAATGCAAAATGCGAATGATGTATGATATGTAATGCATGTTCGTGATGCAGCAAAAGACAAACACATGCAATAATCCTTCCGACCTTATTTCACCCATACACATGGTTTTAGTCATTCTTCTTAGGTGGGCTTACCTAAGTATCATCGGGGGATGCATAGGTTCGAACATAGGCTGAGTTAGGCCCAATAACCTTTTGTATTTAAAGTGTAAGTGAATACAGCAGCCTTAAGACATTTATGTCTTATTTGATGTGAAATTAGGTTGGGCCCATCCTAGACAAAAAAGCACAATGGGCTTACCCCCACTTCAAATAAGATTAAATGTAATAGGCCCACATAGCAATCAAAATGCAATCATAATCACTTATGGTCATACAACCTAGGGGAAGTTGCTAAGCTTGACTATATGGGCTCATGGTTTAGTCAAAAGGTCATATGGCTCCCATAAGTGTAGGTCCCTCCTTATAGGTCTTTCCAATCAAGGATAATAGCAACCAATTAGTTCACCTTTTCATATACTTGAAGGTACAAGGCTTGTGAGTGATGGACATGCTAGCACTTCTCCATTCTTGAGTAAAAAATAGAGTTATGGTTCATAACACCATCCACTGTAATGGGGACATAGTTTAAAAAGAATTGTAATGTATGAGACTGATAAAGATTAGAATATTTGGATAACATATTATTTAGGCACTTTCAGATTAAAATTCCTTAGTTCCCAGTGGAGTCGCCATTGTAGAGATTATGATATTTTTACTATGGACGAGAGTGGTTTATGGAGTCACCACCTGGCCTCTACACTAGGACCTCTGATCTTCTATACTAGAAAGGTTTGGAATTTCATATCTTATTTATGCCCTTATAATATGTTGTCCATATATATTGTAATGTTTATCAGCCTCTTATCAATCAAGCATGCATTATGTTTAATTCAATCATATCATCTTTCCATACAAAGGAAGTAAATTACACTTTTTAAAGAATATAACGAATGTATTTATACATCCAGAAAGTGGGTCATTCATTAATTGCAGTTTGGCCTGACAATTGCCCATAATTCCATAAGAATTGGTAGTAATTGCTCAACTCTCATCTCTAGGTGATTAGCCTTTATTGAAGTACATTTTTCATGTGACTTTCGATTAGGGAAAACTCAAATCCATTTTATTAGAAAATAATAATTAATTATGTAGAAAACTATTTTAATATGAAGTTAGGGTGTAACGTGTAAAATAAATTATTAACTACCTATTACAAACCCAAAAATGGGCTAAAATACATAATAAGTATATAACCAAAAGAATTAGAATAAAAAACTAAAATAGTCCTGCTGTTACATCGCTTGGTCTGTGCGGACCTTATGAAGGTATGCCTTTAGTTCGTATGGACGATCTCCAAGGAAAGGTTAGGTCCATCACAACTCTCGGTCCAGTAACCAAATATAGCCATGACTCAAAAGACAACAAACTCAAACAACATTAAATCAAGAGCATATGAATGTTAATATATAATGGACAAAATATGAACACATTTAAAGCATATAGATTAAGAATAATTAATTGTAGAAACAAGGGAAAACTTAAATACCATAATACAATTTATCACCTCTAGGTCCGTACGAACTATAGCCCTTGTTATAGGGAGTCTGTGCAGACTACTTAATAGTTCCTTACATGGCAATATATACTTTCATACATGGTATCATCATACTAGCCGAAAAACCAACAAAATCAATTAGCATATAACAAGATGCTCAAAATATGAAATCATGCTTACTGGATATGAGTTCGTGCGGACTAACTCATCTTGTTCACATAAGAGATGTAGGTCCGTACGGACCTTGTCATGCTTATAATTAGGGAATCTAGGTCTATATGGACCTTATCATGCTTGTAATCAAATTTGTTTAATGCTAATTAACACAACAGAATATACTTAATGTAACCATGAAGATTAATACTCTATTACACCTTTCATCACAATAGCCTACTCTTTATGATCTAAAGTGGGAATAACAAAGTATCACCTCACTTACAAACTAATCTTTAGAGATCATAAGCCTATAAAAGAAATACCAAATAGATCATAGACCTCAGACATAACCTGAATAAGCATCCTCTTTAAACAATGGCATAAATGTGTGAAGGTTTTGGGAGGAAAATTTAGATTGTTTGGTGGATGGATCTGTGATTGTTTTCTGGATACTCCAATTTTATGCATGTATTCAGAAAGGTATTTTTCAACCTCTTTTTCTCTTTGGTTAGAGAATTATTTATATTTTAGGTTTTTCCTAGGTTATTCTCATTTAGAAAGGAATCCTCCTCCTAATAGGATTCTAACTCCTGAACTGAATAGGAGGAATTCTGCCTCCGAAAGAGCTTCTTCCATTGGCAAGTCCGTGTGGACTTTTTCATACTAGTCCATGTAGACTAAGCTTTAATAAACTGGTCCATGAGTTTTATGGGCTGCATTTTAGCCTAGTTTTTGTAGTTAGTCCTTACAGACATTGTTTAATAGGTCCGTGTGGACCTATTTTCTAAAGGTGTGTGCCATGCTTGAGAGTCTATCTCTAGCTATCATCATAGGTTGAGAGTGAGGTATTTACATACAACTTGATAATCAAATATTTCGAATAGTCCATTAGCATTAGAATTGGAATTTTTGGATATTAGAAAGTATTTTTACTAAATCATGTAAAGTCAAATAGTTACATTTTTATCGATTTTTCTGGGTTTTTGAGCTCGAGTTTTTAGAGGCTTATGGGACTTGGATTATTTGATTTTTAGATTTTTAATTAGATGTTAATTAGGGGAAAGAAAGAGATGATTTAGATTAAAAAGGAGAGAAAAAGAAATGTTGAAATAATTTTAAGCCATCCATATATAAGTGGTCAAATAATTTAAAATGTTGTCAACCTTAGAATAGTGCTCACTATCCTTCTCCCCCTTTCTTCTTAAGTTGATGCCATTGAAAATTTAAGGCTCCCTTATTTTTCCTTTTTCTCCTTTTAATCTCTTCCCTCTAAACACCATCTATACCCTAAAACCATCCCTTCATAACCCTTAAACCTTAATTCTAGCAAGATATTTAAGAGAAACTAAAGGATTTTTATAGTTTTGAGTTGAGGTTAACAGTAACACAATTTTGATTGGGCAAGTTTTTTTAAGCTTTGGCATTTTTCTAAGGTCCTCTAGGTGCCCGACAGTATGTTATTAAGTTAGATTTAGGTTTTGAGGCACGTTTGTTTTTATATGAATTTTTACATATTGAATCTGTGTTGTAATGTAGAGCAAAGTGATAGATTAAAACACAAAGGAAAAGAGAAGGCTTGACCGAGCTCATTGGATGTATTTTGACTCAAAGTAAGTGTAATCAATGTAATTTATCATGTATGTGTGATTAAGTGTATGGAAAAGTGTTAATGGCATTTATTGATGTTAAATGCTTATAAGTAATGTTAGGTGACATTATATTGATATTTTGATGCTTTTAAATGGTTCATTGAATATGGATTATGTCTTAAGTATGTTAGTCGAATGGCCTAAAGAGTGTGTCTGTGTGTGTTGTGATTTATGCATGCACATCAAGTGAAATCCTTATGAATGATGTTATGTAACCTATTAATACTTTATGATATGCATGAGATGACCACATAAATTATGGAAGTATGGGAGCATGCGGTGACCGAATGGTTCACTACATATATGCTAGATGTAGAAAAGGCCAATTATGTTATGATTATGTGCATGGAAATGAAATAATGAAGTATAGTTATTGAGCTAGTGTGGCCAAAACTTACAAAGCATATTATGATGTGATGATATTCTTAAATGCATGATCTTAAGAGTATGTATTGCCTATTTGATGACATGAAGGCCTAATTCATGCTTGCAATATGTGGTAATGTATGTTAAAATGCATAAAGTACATATGATGAAATCATAAATATATCATGTTTCTTGTTTGGTCATTTGTTGGCTAAACCCTCTTTAAAATTCATGATTAAGCTATACTAATATGGTGAAACTAAGATAAATATGGTGATTAGCCCATATGAGTCCACAGCTTTGATTGGATAGGTTGACTGGTTAACTAGGTGTTATAGCAGCTGCTAGGGTACTTATATACCTAATGTCATGACCTATATGTCCAATGTTGATTTTTGTGACCTAAGGGTTTTATGATGATGATACTAGGCTTTTATAGTCCTGATGACCTTCGAGTCCTAATGCTGGGATTTTGTAATACTGATAACCTTTAGGTCCAATTTATTAGACCTTTGTGGTCCTAATGGCTACAGTGGCCCAGATGTCCCCATTATCCAGTATAGTTATAAGTTTTCTTAAGTATGGGCAAAAGGATGTGTTAATGATGATTATCAAGATAAGAATCTTACAACTATGAAAAGTAGATTTACATTACATAATAATATTGATAATACATATAGTTTATGAATACTGTGACATACACATTTACATATGCCTTATATTTTAAACTTATCAAAGTTATTGATATGTATCTTAAGATGTTCATGTGCATGTATGATTATGGATATGTGTTCACATAAATTACCTTGATTAAACCACTAAGCAATTGCTTATCATATCATTTTTATTTGTGATGCGTAAGTAAAAAACCAAATTATGAGTTTCTAGTGATACACCTAATACTGTGTTCAGAACTAGATATGTACATTATGAGTTTCTAGTGATGCCATTTAGACTCACTAATGCTTCCGTAGCCTTCATAGACTTAATAAACAAGGTTTTTCAACCTTACTTGGATTAATTTGTTATGGTGTTTATTGATGACATTCTAGTGTATTCTAAGACCAAGGAGGAATATGAACAACATCTCATAATTATGTTACAAACTCTAAGAGAAGCAGTTGTATGCCAAACTAAGTAAATGTGAATTTTGATTGAATGAAGTGGCTTTCCTAGGCCATATTGCGTTAGTAGAAGGTATTAGAGTAGATCCCAACAAGGTTAAAGTTATGTTAGAATGGGAACCTTTTAGAAATGTGACTGAGATATGAAGTTTCCTAGGATTGGCTAGTTACTACAAAAGATTCATAAAGGGTTTCTCAATAATTGCAGCACCACTAACTAGGTTGATAAGGAAGAATGTAAAGTTTGAATGGGATGACAAATTTTAGGAGAGTTTTGATAGATTGAAGACAATGCTGACTGAATTAACTATCCTTGTTCAACCTAAATAGGGGAAGGACTTTGTCATTTATAATGATGCTTTACATAATAGACTTGGATATGTACCGATGCAAGAGGGTAAGGTTGTAGTATATGCTTTTAGGCAGCTGAAGCTACATGAGAGGAATTATCCTACTCATGATTTGGAGTTGGCTGCAATTGTTTTCGCATTAAAAGTTTGGAGGCATTATTTGTATGGTGAAAAGTGTTATATTTACACTGATCATAAGAGTTTGAAATATCTCCTCACCTAGAAGGAGTCAAATTAAAAGCAATTATGATGGTTAGAGTTGATTAAAGATTATGATTGTTTGATAGACTATCACCCAAGGAATGCTAATATAGTTGCAGACACATTAAGTAGAAAATTCATAATGACAATGAGAGCAATTAATGTCAGAATAGAGTACACAAAGAAAGATGCCATCTTAGCTGAATAACATATCAAACTTAATTTTAAATAGTAGATAAAAGAGGCACAGACACGTGATTAATAGCTAATACAAACTATAAGAAAAGTCAAAGAGGGGAAAACCACTAAATTTGAAATGAGCAAACATAGATATCTATATTATCATGGCAAGTTATGTATACCTAGTACAAATGACCTAAGGACTCAGATTTTGAGGGAAGCACCTTATTCTATGCATCTAAAATGTACGAAGATGTATTTAGATTTGAAACCTCATTATTGGTGGTCAAGAATGAAATGTGATGTAACTAAATATGTGGCTAGATATTTGACATGTCAGCTAGTGAAAGTTGAGCATCAGGTTCCTTTTGGATTGCTACATCTAATAGCAATACTAGAATGGAAATAGGAGAAGGTGACCATAGATTTTGTGATAGGATTACCAATAACTAGAAACAAGTGTGATGTTGTGTGGGTGATTGTAGATAGGTTAACCAAGATAGCACATTTTATTCCTATGAAGATGGACTATTCCCTGGAGAAGCTAGCACTACTGTACATTGATGAAATTATGAGACTTTACTATATGTCAGTAGCTATTATTTCAGACATAGATCCTCGATTCACTTCTAGGTTTTAGAGTAAGTTACATGAAGCTTTTGGCACTCGATTGACATACAGTATAGCCTTCCATCCTCAGATAGATAGACAATCAAGATGAGTGATACAAGTCTTAGAAGATATGTTGCATAGCTATGTTATTGAGTTTAAAGGAAGCTGGGACTAATACTTGTCCTTTGCTGAATTTGCTTATAATAATAGTTATCAAGCTAGTTTGGCATGGCACCCTATGAGGCATTATATGGAAAAAGGTGCAAAACTCCTTTTTGTTGGAGTTAAATGGGTGAAAGCAAGATTATGGGAATTGACTTGATTAAGGATGCAAAGGATAAAGTCAAGGTTATAAGAGAGAGATTGAAAGCTGCCATAGATCGACATAAATCCTATGCAAATTTGAAAAGAAGGGATATAGAATATAAAGTGGGTGAGAAAGTCTTCTTGAAAGTCTCATTGTGGAAGAAAGTACTTAGGTTTGGCAAGAAAGGAAATCTTATACCTAGATTCATTGGTCCCTATGAGATTACATAATGAGTACGGCTAGTGGCATATAGGCTAGCCTCACCACCTAAGTTGCAGCAGATCCATGATGTGTTCCATGTATCGATGCTTAGGCGATATAGATTTAATACAACATATGTGATACCTACAGAAGAGATGTAACACCTATAACTCCAAGTTCTACGAATAGTATCTCCTTAGCATGAATGGTGTTCCCTACAGGTCAGGGCACCTTTACGAGGCTAGAAAAGGGTGTATTGGTCATAAAACTATTTTACGGGCCTGAAAATGGGTAAAATAAAAGAATTTAAAAATTTAATAGAACCAATAAATCATTTTTGGTTAAGACTAGTGAATAGGGAGATAAAATGAGGTTGTGCTGGGATAGCCCTAAGATGCTCTCAGACGGACTCAAAAATACCATATCCTAACCCTCAAAAATTCCAATTAACATGATGGAAAAGGAATTTTAATTTTTTGAGGTCGTTTGGTATTTTTCTGAATATTTTATTCTAGCGAGTGAATAGTGCCTAAAAGTCAACAGTGGAATTTTGACTTGAAATTTTATGTGGGCCTTAGCAATACTAATCGAGGATTTTTAAAACTAAAATAACTATTTTTGGAGGTCTAAAGAAATTTCTATGAATTTCTAAAGTTTAAAAGAACACCAGAAGAAAATGGATCATTAGATTGCCATATGTCATGATCTAAGCCACCCACTTACCCCTATATAAGGGTCCACACATGTGAGAGGGTCACATGTGTGGAACCATCATCTTCCTCCCCTATTTCTCTTCTTGGCTAATGCCATTCCCAAGGCTTACTCCCACCATTTTTATTTTCTCTCTCCTTCCATACATCACCAAAAATCACAAAAAAAACATATGGATTAGGCCCTTCATGACCTTTAGAGTTTAATCCAAGTGAGAGATTGGGAGAATTTAGCTTAAAAAGAAAGATTTGCAACCTTGGTGAATAGTGACATTTTTTGGTGTAAGTGTTTTTATTCCATTTTTTATTTTTATTTTAGGTAGCTTAAAGTGTTTTAAGAACTTTCATAGTTTTAGATTTTCATTTGGAGCTATATAGAATTTTTGAGGATTTTTCTAAGCCAAATTTATGTATGTTTAGGGTAAAAGGAAAACTTTGAAGGAGAACAAGCTTTTAGGCACCAAAATGGTGGAGAAAAGGGTGTTTTCACACCCTAGGTATGTGGAATAGAGTCAATTTATGTATGTCATATGTTTTGGCATGGAAATATGCATATTCATGTTTATGGAAATGCTAAATTTTGATGTTAAGCATGGCTTTGAGGTAGATTAATGATATAGCCATGTTAATGGGGTAAAAGTACTATGGTATGCATGATTTTAGGGAAAAGAAACTAGAAGTATGCATGTGCATGATTGGTCGAATGGTGTACCAGGTGGTATGGCATGGGTAGTTATGTATATGGCATGTTAGGCATAGTAATAACATGCAAATGATGTTTATGAATGATGATTAGAAGATGAATAACAATGATGGGAAGTATGGTATGTAAACTTGGTAACAATGGCTTAAATAAGTGGGTAAGTCGCACATCTAGATGCCTCATAACATGGTGACTATATCTGTACATTTATGTTAGTAACATGAGAAGAAATGGAACATTATTGGGTATGAGATGTAATGATGGATGAGGCACAAGAGTTATGGTGCTATGAATTGAGATGTAACTTGCCTATTTTTGAGAATTGACTAAATGAATAGTAATATACCTGTAATAGAACCAAATGAATATTGATTTTGTGACAAAAGCCTAAAATTGTTACTTTGTGTGAAATGTTGTGTGCAATACTATTTCTTGGCATGATTGGCATAAGACATAGTAAAAATGATGGTAGATGTCATAATTAAGTAAAGAGTAGTGATTTGGCCCATCAGTTAGACACCTACTGGATAGGATAATCAATCAATTAGGGAATTAGTAGTTGCTAGGCAATTTGGTCCTCTTGGGACCACTATTGTTTGTTGAAAGTGGCAGGTGCAGCCGCTGAGGTTTTGAGATAAACCCTACACACTTGGGTATTAGGAGGTCCACTTGGGCTTATCCTTGCTACCCATTAACTCTTATGGATATTGGGAGGTCCCGTGAGGTTGATCCTTGCTATCCACCTATGATACTTGGGAGATGTGACTCAGGGTATTGAGAGGTCTAACAGGGCTGATCCATGCTATCCCACTTGCAGATATTGGGAAGTCCATAAATTGATCCCTATTATCTGCCAGTTCGGTATTGGGAGGTCTACGAACTGATCCCTACTATTAAGTGAGGTAGGTGTAGCTACCGAGGTCTAAAATGTGGGCCACTGCATAGGATAATTCCTACTATCTGGTGTCTTAAAGTGTCGTCTATCTGTTATGTGCCTAAATTGTATAAAACTTAATCATGAACTTAATAGATGGAATTTGACTTGATAATAGGAATAGAAATGACTGAATAGGGTAAATGGCATCTAGTTTGAGATCTTGCATGACCATGTTAAACACTACCTGTGCATGTGTATATATGATTCATATGTGTGTTTGTATGTATGGCATACATTATTGTATCTATTCTATCACTGAGTGCATACTCAGCGTGTTAATGCTCCAATGTGTAGGTGGTAAACAAGATAGCTATCCAGCTTCAGCAGGAGCCAGTGTAGCTGACCTAGAGTCCCTATTTGGTATTCATTTGATACTCTTTTGGTTTAGTAGTTAGTCACTCATGTATAGTATATGTACAGTTGGTAGTGCATGTAAAGTTTAAAAACTGAGAGAGTTGAACTAAATGGCTATATAAACCTGGCTTTTAATATATGTATGAATGTGTTTCATTTGTCTATCTATAGGTTTAAGACCTTGTGTTTTACTATTTGATGGATAGTGATGATGTTTTGGAGGACCAGAAGGGTCCAAAAGTGAGTTGTGGTAGTGACTAGTTATAGAAGTGCTTTTTTTTTTTGTAGGAAAAATTCTTGGGTTTTCACCTCAGGTAGCTGTTATGCTGCCCAATTTTCTATAAATGGATAACAAACATAATATGGACTTTTAATAGACTAAAATAGGCAGTAATAAAAGGTTATATAGTAATAGACACTAAATAGACAAGTTAGGTCAAAGATGGTTAAAGTGATATAAGTGTTAAACGAAAGATCCTTGAAGAAATCCAAGGATGGGTGACCTCCGAGAAGTGGCACCTTTTGTCTATTTCCTTTGAGAATGGGCAAGGGGTGTTACATTTAGTGGTATTAGAGTGGGTTTAGGTATTCCTAGGCATACTATACATGAGTCTAGGGTTTTGTTTTTGGGTCAAATCTACACTACATGAAGCTAATAAGTGTTTTTTGTACAGTTATATATGATGAGTGAATGGACCCTGCTAGAGTGAAGGGAAGAGGTGGCCAGTCATGCTCCTACCACCATTTATGGCCCAGAGGTGAGTGCAGCCACACTAGAGCCTAGTGATGCTGCTCACTAGCCACCACCCAAGCCATAGCCTCAGGCTTAAGCTTCTCCAGCTTTGCTGCAGTAGATAGTAGAGTTGTTGAGACACACTGCTGCACCTCTACCACTACCAATAGCTCCAGTTCCTGTACCACCTCTACCAGCTCCCCTAATATTGTAGAACACCTATCTAGAGAGGTTGAAGAAGATATGAGCAATGGACTTTCTGGGTGTAAGGGAGGATGATGCTGTGAAGGTAGAGTATTAGTTAGAGTGGACCATAAGGATCTTAGAGCAGCTAGAGTGTATAAAGAAGGATTGTTTGAAGTGTTCCACCTCTCTACTGTAGAAAAAGCCTTCCACTAGTGGGATACTTTGAAAAAGAGGAAGGTAGTGTTAGACATTACATGGGAGTTCTTCTTGAAGGAATTCTGGAAGTGGTACATTCCTGAGTCCTACAAGGACAAGAGGAGGTAGGAGTTCTTTGATCTGAAATAGGGATGAAGGTCAGTATCGGAGTATGAGAAGGACTTCACTCGCTTGAGTAGGTATACAGCAAAGTTTTTCCCTACTGATGAAGAGAAGTGCAAGAGGTTAGAGAAAGGCCTCAATGTCGAGCTGAGGATGCAGATTGCTACCCCCAAGATTAGAGACTTTTTTGAGTTGGTAGCTGCAGTGTATGACATAGAAAAAATGGTATAAGAGAAAAGGGAGCTATTCTAAAGGAAAAGACCCTTCACTGTGGGTCAGACTAATTCAGCCCCAGAAGGGGGCAAGAGGTAGAGGGACTTTTAGCCTAGTCAGCAGTCCCAGAGACAGTTAGGACATTAGTTTTAGAGGCAAGCTCTATCTCAGAGGTATGGTCAGGCTTTTCCTCTTAGGCCTCAACCACCTCTATCCTAGCAAGCCTCGAGTGCTTCGGTGACCATAGCAAAAAGTGCACCTTCAACATGTAAGAGTTGCCAGAGAAGACACTAGGGTCAATACTGGCCGTACAGATGAGGGGAGTGATTTATATATGGAGCTAGATACCATTTCTAGAGGGGTTTTCCTTAGAGACAATTAGAGGTGGCATAGACCCAGGTGTAGAGATTATGTATTTTTATCAAAGACGAGAGTGGTTAGTGGAGTCACCACCTGGCCTCTACACCAGGACCTCTGATCTTCGATACTAAAAAGGTTTAGAATTTTAGATCTTATTTATGCCCCAATAATATGTTATCCACGTATATTGTAATTTTTATCAATCCCTTATCATTCAAGCATACATCATTCTTAATTTAAATTGCATCACCTTTGTATGTATGGAAAGTAAATTGCAGTATTTAAAAGAATATGACAAATACATTGTACATCTAGAAATCGGGTCATTGATTAATTGTTATTTGACCTGACAATTACTGGTAATTACATAGGAATTGGCCGTAATTGCCCAACTCCCATCTTTAGGAGATTGGCCTTTATTAAAATACATTTCTCATGTGACTTTTGATTAAGGAAATACAAATCCATTTTGTCAAGGAAAGCACCATTTAATTATGTATAAAATCGTTTGATGTGAAAGTTAGGTTTTAGCATGTAAAACAAGTTATTTACTAGCTATTACAACCCCAAAATAAGCAATGAAGTGCAAACAGTACCAAACCAGAAGAAATAAAACAAGGCATTAGAATGGTATCATCTATATGTCGATTAGTCTATGACGACTACATAAGGCATTGATGTTAATCTGTACGGACTACTTCCCAAAATAGGTATTCTGTCTGTCCAAACCTCCACTCCAGTGAAAAAGGGTAACTTGCATACAACTCAAAAGAAGAGATTAATAACACCGAATAGTGGTTCGTGAGGACCTAATGACAATGTCAAATAGAATGATCATATAATATGATATAGATATAAGGGCATGCTAACATGGTGAACAGAATATGTTAAAACATAATAGACAAAGCAAGCATAATATTGTTATCATACCATGGTCTGTACAGACCTCATATTACATACATATCCAATTTATAGGTTCGTGCAAACTTAGGCATTAGTTCCAGAATGTAAGTGTAATTATAATTTTTCGTGAATGATTAGAACATTCTTAAACCAATTTAACAGGTTGACCTACTCCTATAATTGTCATGGGGATTACATAAAATCTCCTCACTCGACAATTAATCATAAGAGATCATTGGTTAAACAAATAACTCAAATAAATGAATGAATATGATAAAATGAGCCTCAGATCTTATCTTAAAGTTAGCACTAAGCAATAAGACGATGGTTGGGTTTTAGAAGAATAATTTTAGTGATGGCTTAGGGTTAGTAGAGTGGATCTTGCACCAATTGTCTTTAATTGTGTGTCGTGTGCATTCCTCTTCCCCCAAATAGGTTGATAGGAAGGGTATTTATAAGGTTGGTGAACAGCTTTCCCATTTAGAGTTTTGCTAGGATTAGGAATTAGTGCTTGAATAGGAATTTTGTAATTCTAGAAATTTTATATCGGTAGGTCACGGACCTGTACAGCTTAGTCCGCACAGACTTAGGCATGGTTGGGTTAGTCCATATGGACCTCATAGCATTAAGTTTGTGCGGACTTGTATCATGTTGGTCCGTGCGGACTTGGGTTTCAAGTTACTTGCCTTGTTGCTTGAGCCTATCTCTAGTTATCATCATAGGCTCCAAAAGGTCAATAGGTCCATACCACGGGAGCTTCGGCTCCGCACCCCTATTAGAATCAGTGTCAAGCTTCAACCTTAGGCCTATCAGCCCAAGCCCTCTGCTCTATCATAAATTCCTATTTTTTTTACAATTCAGGTTACACCATGAGCTTTTTGGGTCAGGTCAAAGTCCAAATACATAAAAAAGTCCTACACCTAAAATCGAGGTGTCTACAGTTGCCCCCACTTTAGTGTGTGCTATGAAATGCTAAAACAACATTGCACATTAAAGTAAATACATGAAGTCTTGTTATTTTCACCTCTTCATGATCCCACTTACTGTTATCATGTCTGTATGATATAGGTTGTTTTGTCGTACCTTTATGATCAAACTTTGATTTGCACCATTTAGCGGCTTTATCTTTCGCACCATTCGATGGCTTAGTCTTTCACACTATTCAGTGGCCTTATCCTTTACACCATTCGATGACTTGGTCCTTTGCACCATTTGGTGACTTTATCCTTCACACCATTCAAGGGCTTTGTCATTCGTACCATTCGATAGCTTTATCCTTTGCACCATTCAACGGCTTTATCCTTCGCACCTTTTGACGGCTTTGTCATTCACACCATTCGGTGACTTTGTTCTTTTCACCATTTGGTGAATTCATAATTTTTTTACTTGCTGTATATATGGTTAATGTGCATGGAAGATGCATGTTCTCATGTAAGAAAATATGTTGCATCTATTTTTTTATGCAAGGAAAGTATGAATGATGCATGCTTTTCATGCATAGAGGAATCATGTATAGATGATGATGAATAATGGATGTATGCTTTTCATGCATGGGAAAAGTATGACGAATGATGCATACTTTCATGCACAGGAAAAAATGGATAAGTGGTGCATGCTTTCATGCATAAGAAAGTATAAATGATGCATGCTTTTCATGCATAGGAAAAGTATGATGAATGATGCATGCTTTCATGCATAAGAAAACATGGATAAATAATACATGCTTTCTTTCATTCATATGGAAGATATGGATAAATGATGTTGAATGAATGACCAATAATGGATGCATGCTTTTCAT
>CANXYI011363985.1:0-16481 GCA_948208565.1 Hura crepitans | reverse complement strand
CTTTTAAAATACATTTTGTTATTGTGACTTTTGATTAAGAAAACTAAAATCCATTTCATTAAGGAAAACACCATTTAATTAGATAGAAAACCTTTTTAGTGTGAGATTAGGTTTTAGCATGTAAAATAAGTTATTAACTGCCTATTACAACCCAAAATAAATAAGGAGAAATAAGAAGTACAAAACCAAAGGAAATAAAAGAAAGAAATTAAATGGTCTCATCTGTATGATGTTAAGTCCGTTCGAACTCCGTGTAGTGCTAACATATGTCCATGCAGACTACGGCTTTTAAAGGTCATTATGTCCATCCAGACCTTCACTTTAGTGAGAAGGGTCACTTGCATACAACTTAAAAAAAGGTTAATGGTACCACATAAAAGATTCAAAAAGAGAACAAGAAATAAATACATGTTAAAATTGGAAATCAAAGTATATGTCCACGCAGACTATGTTCCTCGTAAGAAGGAGTTTGTGCAGACTTCTAAGATAGAATACACAAGTACATCTGTGTAGACTACATTCCTCATGAGAGGAAGTCCGTACAAAATAAACTACAATTTTAGTATATCAACCATATACATATCATAGGATAGAATATATACACAGCATGATAACATTATAGGATTATGCTAATACAACAAGCAAAATACATTAGAACATAATAAAACAACAAAGGCACTGTTATTGACTATAAGTCCGTACCGATAAAGTTAGTCCATACGAACTTTATTATGCTCATATATAGGTTCGTACGATTAAGATGAAAATTATAGAATGATTATATTATAGAAATTATCAATTATACAATAAGAAACAACTTAAAATGATGACTTACTCCTATGATTAAAGTGGGGATTACATAGAATCACCTCACTTATAATCAATCCTTAAAGATCATAGGTCCATGAAAACAACAAGAATATATACAATAAGAGGCCTCAGATCTTACCCTTGTAAGTGGACTTCATGCAATAATACAAAGTGTAGTGGTTTGGAAGAATAGATTTTGAGTGTGGGCTATTAGGACTAATAGGGCGATTCCTCTTTAGAGTTCTCACTTGAACTCATAGATGGGTTTATTAGCTACTGTGTATTTTATTCTTATCCTCCATTTTCCTTATGCATAAAAAAGGTATTTATAGGCTTAGGTTTAAGAGTTTCCCATCAAAGGAAGCAGAATCCTAATAGGATTAGGATTAATAATCCAAATAGGAAAATCCCACTTCTAAAAGATTTTACGTCGGTAAGTCCATATGGACTTGTACGGTTTAGTTCGTGTGGACCTAGGTCATATGCTTTCTTATCAGTCTATGGATTTTGGGCTAGGTTTAAGTTAGTTCATATGGACATGAACTTAGACCTTGTTCAGGCAGACCATGGGCCTTAGGCTTGGTAGAGCTAATTAGGCTAGTATGGACCTAGGCAGATTATGTCCGTGCGGACCCTAAAATAAGTCCGTGCGGACTTACTTCATAAAGGGCTTATGCCATTGCTTAAGAGCCTATCTTTGGTGATCGTCATAAGCTAAAAGGTGAGGTGTCTACAATTTCCATGATAAGGTTAGACAAATTAATTATTAGTTTTATACTCATATGCCAATTTCATACATCCTTGTTATATGCAACCATAAGTAATAGTGTCAAAGTTTTACTGCATATCCATTTCCCATACATATAATTTGCACTTATAACACTTTTCATTGGCATAAAAGTGTAAACATTTTACTAACATTCTTACAATCATGTTATATAGTTGATTCATGGCCAATTGCATGTTGAAAAGCTCATTGTTACTTTTAAATTTTCATTTCTTTCATTTGCCCAATTCATTCTAGATAAAGCTTTAATATCTAGATAATGGGATGGGTGAGATACTTTCTTTTAAGTGCTATCTTGGTGGCAACTCGAAGGTGCAAGGTGCGGACACTTTCTTTCAAGTGTTGTCTTGGTAATAATTGGAAAGTGCAAGGAGTGGCACCAAGTACTAGGATAGTGCATAATGAAGTATCATGATAAACATGAGATGCAAGCATGTTAATGTCCATTATTTGGCATGCCAAACTATCTAGTAAAATGCATGTAGAAATCTATTACATCTAAGTACTTCAAGAGTACAACAACTTTCATGACTTGCATTTGAGCATATCATAAGCATGTTCTATCATGAACATCATGTAATAACACCTAGCATGTATTACTTTTGCCTTTCAAAAGGACAAATCACATTTCATGCATGTTCATCACTATATACATGTAAAATAATATTTCATTTATTTATGGATTTACTTTCATAATCATTTCACATCATACTTAATACTTTTATTGGAGAATGTTGCTAATTTAAATGCAAATGTTATACCAATATGATTGCCTTTGATATTGCCACTTAAAGCACACAAATATCATTCGACATATGCTGTCTAGTGAGGGTCATGACTATAAGGCCTCATTTTTCCAGTAGCTATGTCAAATGGCCATCAAGGCTCATGGCTATAAGCCCAATAGGTCATGGCCATGAGCCAATTAGACTTGACACTTAATTCTTATTTCAAATCAATTTTTCTCTTAAGTCTTGAGTCCTAACTGACTTTTAATCATTCCTAATAAATTTCATTTAATTTCTAAAATATTATAAACTTCAAATTTTCCATCAAAAGCATCATTTATGCTCATACATAAAACCCATGAAATTTTTCACATAAGTTTAAGAAATTTAGCATAATTTCTTTTAATTAACAAGAGTCATATTCTAGTAATAATTCTCATTCCATAATCACCTTTCCAAGCATAACAAACATACATTTCTCAATTTCCTGCACAAATCATGCCATACTAACATCTTATTAGGAGTCCATAATACAACCATACTAGGGCTTATCATAGAATTTTCAAGGCAATGGTTTACTCAATCCAATTATATATTCATGGCATATTTTCACTAACATTCAATATCCCTAAACAATTTTAGGAGAAGCATTCAATTTTCCAAAACCTTAGTCTTCCATAATCTTGCTAAAAAGGGGTTTCTAAGGTGGAATGCATATGCCTTTCAATTGAGTACAAAAGCCATTTTAATCTTTTAATTAAAACTCTATTGGACTTTAAAAGTACTTTAATTTAAATCCCTACACTTTATTCTTTAAAAGCCCTTCTTTTTTATACACCGAGTTATTCTAAAAATTCAAACATATAATGCATCAATAACTATCCATATTAACATTATTAATATCCCTATTAAGTACTCAACAAAAACCTATATATATGAATATCTAAGAAGCATTTAGGAAGAGAGAGAAAATGAAAATTTACCTCTCTTAAATCTTTAATTACTAAGCTTAAATTACTTCTTTTCTTAATAAATCTTCAAGACCTATCCATTTCCTTTAATTTCCTATCATTAAATATTAAGTTTTATGTGGATTTTTGAGTGTTTAATTAAAGAGAAGATAAAGGGGAGGGGATTTATAGGTGTTGACTATAGAGGGGAAAGGAGGAAGATTATTTTCTCTTTCTTCTTTTTTGTCTTTATATACTTTGGAATGGGTGAATATGATTTTGCTACTTGTCATCCTTTTATAGGCCCCTTTTTAATTCCACTTAATTTAAATTAAGCTTCCTTAACATTTTTAATGAGGATTAATTTAGATAACCCACTTTTAATTAAAGTCTTTAATCACTATTCCTTATTTTGTCATTTAGTCTAATATTCCCTTTTTGTGTTATTCACTTACTTGTTATCGGAATTTTATTTTTAGTTTCTTAAACATTAGTTAACCTTATTTCCATATTATATTTTAACCCTATGAATGGTATGAATTAGACTTTTTGAGACTCAAGTTTTCACTTTTTATGTCTTAAGATGTCCTAGAAGCACTATTCATAGCCAGTAAAGTACTATTCAAGACACTAGATTTTTGGGGCATTACAACTATTCCCCTCTACAAAGAAATTTTATCTTTGAAATTATCTGATATAAAGATATGAGGATATTGTTACCTCATTAACTTTTCGCTTTCCTATTTTACGTCTTTAATTTTATGATTCTTCTAAAGAACTTTCACAAATGGAATTCTCTTATTCCTTAACTCTTTGATCTCTATAGCTAGGATAGTAATCATTTTTTCTCTATAAGTTAAGTTTGGTTGTATCTTTATTGTTTCCATATGGATCACTTGAGAAGAATCCTATCTATTTCTTAAAGCATCAACAAATGAAATGCATTGTGAATCTTCGATAACTCTAGAGGAAAGCTAGTCGATAGGTTATTAGTCTACAAGTTCGATAACCTTATATAGCTTTTTAAACCTAGGACTTAATTTCCTTTTTTTTTTTACCAAACCTTAACCTCTTGTTTTAAGTAGAGACTTTTAAGAACACCATGTTGCGTACTTGGTACTTTATATGTAACACCTTGAGGATTGTTTGGTTAAGTTGATTTGAGTGAAACTTTATGATTAAGAATTCAAGGGGTAATGCAGGAATATTAATTTTAGTTAATTAAGGATTTACGGAAGTACATTGGATCATAAAGAAATAATTAACTCAAGAACAAGTAAGATTTAATACAAGGAGGATTTTAATAGGTGTCTAAAAAAAGAGAGAAAAGAGAAAGAATGGTGTAATTATAATTAGTGTATAAGAATAAGGACTCAAAGGGAATAATGCCTTGAGTCAGTTTATACATTATGAAAATGGGGAGCCCAACTCATGTTGGTAATCAAAATGAAAGAAAAGAAAGAAAAAAAGAAAGAACAGAAGGAAAAGAAATTGAGAAAATAGAAAATTAACTAGAGAAACAAATTAAAGGGGGAGATAGTGGTGCGAGAGTGACCCAGAAGAGAGTGAGCATAGTGGTGGTAAGAATTTCCAATTATAAGCTTCATCAATAGTTGGAGTTCAATGAAAATTAAAGGGCTAGTTATATAATTAGGAAAAAAGAAGAGAATGGTGAATAAAGATGGAAGAGAATTGGGTTAGGCCAAATGGAAGGAAAGTCCATAGAATTTGATAATAAAAAAGGAGAGTTGCTAAATATCAAGCCTATTATTAGCTTAGCAACACAACTAGCTTAGGAATTTTAGTGGCACTGGTGTGGTGGTTGGGGCACTGCAGATAATTAGAGGGAATAATTAAGTAGATTAAGATGAGTGAGGTAGGAGCAATGAATTAGGTTGCTATTATAAAAAATGGATTCCGTAGCAGAAGAGGAAATTAATAAGGTAGCCATAAGGGGAATAAGATACTATTATAGAAGAAAATCTTAAACAGAGTAGGAGTAGCAGGAATAAGTAGTTAAGGCTATAGAGATGGCCATTAGTTAGGGGATATCAGGCACATTTATTAAGCAAAAACATGAGTGTTTTGTGTGAAAAACGGTGGAATTCATTAGTAACTAGTTGCATAGGTATAGATTCTTAACACTTTTGATGATGTTGCATGATAATGCTAGCTACTGAGGGAAACATTAGAATTTTTGGGTAATGACTGATAACTTAGAAGAAGATTTTGAAGGGTGAACCTTACACTATTGTTATACCCCTTGAAGTGCTATTTTTGGCAACAAGAAAAGGAAAAAATTATTAATAAATAAGAATAATAATCATAATCAATAACAAATAAATAACTACATTGCTAGGATTGTAAAGAGGTTTTAGTGTAGTAAAAAGAGGCAGAGGAGAATCATAGAATTGCTAGGGATCAATAGTATTATAGTAGTAAAGGTTGCCATTATTATTGTTGTTCTGCCAGTAGATGGAGGTTATGAGGATTTAGATGGTGGTGGTGCATGAGGTGATTATATGATGTTGTGGTTAGTGTAGGGGATAGAGTTTAAGGTGAATGGAAGGTGAGAAGCCTGTTGAAGATGATAAGTGGCTGTGAAGAGGCTATTTTTGTAGAAATTAATTTTGTAGTAAAGATGAAGGAGTTGATGAGAGCACTAAGTAAAAAGAGTTATGGGTAGGTGAGGGAGGATTCGAGTATAAGTAGTTAAGGTGTTAGGGAAAAAGGGGGCTTAGACTAATACTTTCAATTGTATTTGTTCATGTAAACATAGGGTGACAAATAGGTTATTAAGGGGATGAATACCAAGTTATAAGGCGATCTTATGTGTAAATGCATAGTTATGTGTGTATGTACATGCAATAATAGGAATATTTCTTTGTTTAACTTATGTAGAGATTGAAAAATAGACAAACCCACTTAAGGATAGATAAAGGAGATGTGAAAACTTCAGAGTAGGAAGGAAGAGGAATCCTCCAAGGGTCGGGCTAAAGGCTTCGAAAGTGTGAGGCAAGGCGAGAATAATAGGAAAAAGATCGAGGTAAGAACTCTAACATTTCCCCTTTCTTTTATAATTGAACATTTAATCGGTAATTGTGTTTTGGTTTAGTCTTAAGATACATTTTTGATGATAAAAGAGGCCTAGATTATATATTCATATGGGTGAAGACACCTATGTATAGATCTATTAGTATGAGAAGGGATGTTAGAACTTAACAGCTAGCAGTTAGAGTTTAACATATAAATTGTATAACTTTGTTTAATGATTGATTGAAGTTGCTAGGTATTAGGTAGATTATACTCACAGAAATCTAGGGGAGTTTATTTCAATAGATATGCTTATTAAGAAGTTTAACTAATTTATTTGTAAATGCTAGTTTCAATTGAAGACACCTTCTCATGCTTAATAGAGAGGTAAGATTTCCTAGTCTCTAAATCAATAGTTATGTTACATTCTTATTAACTCATTATATCACTATATATGAGCATTCTTTTGCATATTAATCTAATTTAGAATTTTACGAGCTATATAAGCATGTATAATTAGGTGGGAGGAACCATAAGGAAAACACAGCTATGCATAAATTTAAATAGTAGAGCATAAACACATAATATAGAGAGACGAGGCATATTGCATGAATAAGATGTCTTGCTATATAATTATATAATTTGAACTATGTGTGGGGAACTAAATATGTGATTTTAACTATTCTTAGAAGTATACATAAACACTTAAAAGCATAAAGGCACTTGGCACATTCAGTTAAAGTAACCAAGGATAAATAGTAATATTAATTAAATAAGAGCTTGTGGTAAACTTGCACAAAATCCAAGAAAGGATAACTTTGGCATGCCAGAGAGGGATTTAGGTAGATTTGCAACCCATGTTGAATTGGCACCGGCAGTATATGAGTTTATGATTTGATGTAGCCCAAGCACTATAACGCTTGTAAGTTTAAGTTTCAGGAATAGTACCTTTTTGGCATAAACAGTGTTCCCGATGGGTCGAGGCACCTTTATAAGGCCAAAAAGGGGTATATAGGTCATAAAACTTTGACAGGCTAGAAAATGGATAAAATGAAAGAATTTAAAAATTTAGCAGAACCAATAAATCATTTCGGCCTAAGAATTAGGGAATAGTGAGATAAAATAAGATTGTGCCGGGATAGTCTCAAGATGTGCTCGGATGGACCTGAAAATACCATACCTTATATCTCAAAAATTCTAATCTACATGATGGTGAAGGAATTGTAATTTTTTGAGGTCATTTGATATTTTTTTTGAATATTTTATTCTAGCGGGTGAATAGTGACTTACAGTTGACAATCGAATTTTGACATGAAATTTTACAAGGGCATTAATGGCACTAATTGAGGATTTTTAAAACTAAAATGAGTATTTTTAGAGGTTTAGAGAAATTTCTATGAACTTATGAAGTTTAAGAGAAAATCGAGAGAAAATGGACCGTTGGATCTCCATGTGTCACGATCTGAGCCACCTACCCACTCATATAAATAGTCCCACACATGTGAGAGTGTCACATGTGCAAGCCAACATCTTCTTCCCTAAAAAAGACCAAAAATCCAATGCCATTTTTGGGTTATCTCTCCATTTTTCTTCATTTTCTCTTACCTCCCACCACCAATTTCCATACCTCATACATGTTCTAGACCTCCACAACCTACTAAAGCTAATTCTTTTGACAAAAATCAGAAAAAGAGGCTAGAAAAAGAGGAATTAAAACTTGGTGAATAGTGTCCATTTTTAGTGTAAGTGTTTTTATTTTTTATTTTTGTTTTAGGTAATTTAAGGTATTCTAAGAAATCCTATACTTTTACATTTCAATTTGGAGTTATGTAGGATTTTTAGGAATTTTTCTAAGGTGAAATTATTTATGTTTAAGTCAAAAAGAAGGTGTTGAAGGAGAACACCATTCAAGGCATTTAAGTGGTGGAGAAAAAGGGTGTTTTCACACCCTAGGTATGTGGAATTGACTCAATCTATATGTGTCACATAACTATGCATGAATGTGTGAGTATATATGTGTATGGAAATGCCACTTCTTAGTGTTAGGTATAAAATTGATGTGAATTAATGGTGTAATTGTGTTAAGGATAGAAAAATAACATAGTATGCATGAGTTGGGGAAAGGAAACTAAGTGTAACTGTGTATCTTGTGTATGGCCGAAACATGCATATATGTGGGCATGGTATGTGTGTACATTTGTATGACATGTTAGGCATGGCATGGACATGTAAATGAAGTGAACAAATTGTGCTAGGAATGTGAATAACAATAACAAGATGTATGGAATGTTAGTTTGGAAAATGGTGACCTAAATGGATGTGTAATGTGTACATAAATAATGACAGGTAAAATGGTGATTATATATGTCCAATTTATTGGCATGAGAATGAGGAATGGGTCAATGATGATTATGAGATGAAATGAATGCAAAAATGATGGATTGTGGATTGGTATACTCAGTGACATAGAAGGTACAATGTTAAAAATGACTAAATGAATAGTAATTTTCGCAAAAATAACCAAATGAATAGTAACTTTATGATAAAAGACCTAAAATGGAAACTTGTGTGGAATTGCATGTAAAATGAAAATCAATGTTGTTAATGACATAAAATAAGATGAAAGATGATTAGAAATGGTATAAGGGAATAATGAATTGGCCCATTAGTTAGACACCCACTGGATGGGTCAATCGATCAACTGGGGAATTAACAGCTGCTAGGCAGGTTGGTCTTTTTGGGGTCACTGTTGTTTGATGTGATGGCAAGTGCAACCGTCGAGGTTTTGAGGTTAAACCCTGCACACCTAGGTATTGTGAGGTCCATTTGGGCTGATCCCTACTACCTATTGGCTTTTTGTGGATATTGAGAGGTCCCACGGGGCTGATCCCTGCTATCTACCTATGATGCACTGGAGATATTGCTTTGAGGTATTGGGAGGTCCTACGGGGCTAATCCCTACTATCCTACTTGCAAATATTGGGAGGTTTATGGACTGATCCCTATTATCTGCCAGTCTAGTATTAGGAGGTCTATAGACTGATCCCTGCTATCAGACTAGGTAGGTGCAGCTACCAAGGCCTAAAATGTGGGCCATTACACATGATAGATCCCGCTATCTAGTGTCTTAAAGTTTAGTCTATTTATTATGGGCCTAAACAATATTATTTAATAATGATGATAGTATTTGAATTTGAATAATAGAAATTAAGATATTGCATGCATTTAAATAACTGAACTGCTTAATAGGCTATAATTAATTGCCTACATAATAAGGCACTGTGATTGATGTATGCAAGGATGGCATTCAAGTAATGATGAACTTTGCTATGTATATTAGCCTATTCAAATAGGCTTATTCATCATTTGGTTAGTTTCCTTTTTTAGACACTAGTTTCCTTTTTTGGTCATTGGTTTCTTTTTCGTCAATGGACCATTTTTCATCAGTTTGAGTCATAACTAAGATTATGGGCCTACAAAAATGGATTAAGTCGGCTGATTATATGCACTTTGAGAAGTGTAGAGGTGATTTTGGAATTAGGCTATTGAAGATGGCTCAAATGCAAGATTGTTGCTTGGGCTAGGCTTGAAACAAGCCCAATTGATGGAAATCTATAAGAAATTCGTCCATAGGTTGCTCCCTACATAAAATGGTCTCATATAGGATGTTTCCTACATAGAATGCTTCTTATATAAGATATTTCTTACATATGATGCTTCCTACATAGAATGTTTCCTACATAGGGTGTTTTGCAGCCTATAAAAGGCTCATTACGATGTAATATGCAACACATTCATTCAGAAATAAAAAGCTTATGTTTACTTCTTTGCAAGGGTGGATTTTTCTTGTGTTCTTATCAAGAATTGTTATCTTATCAAGGTTATTTTACTTTATGGCGATTTCATTCTTATTTTTCTTTGACCTTAATTGCTAATTAACTTAGATTAATTAGAGGTTTAGGTTTCTTTATATCTAGTATTGCTAATTTTCTACTGGAATTAGAGGTGCTAGATCCTATTTTTTTCAATTGCTTAATTTAGGTTTTTAGAGCTTAAGTTGTGTGAATTACAAGTTTGGTTTTAGGTCTTAGGGTTCTGCATCATTTGGTATCAGAGCTAGGTCAGGGTAATTAGATATTTATCCTTTGCATTAGGTTTGCATTTTATTTATTCTTGTATATCATAAAAAACGAATAAAAAAATTCTGCATATTAGAACATATATACATACATCATCCATTCATAATTACTTGAATGCCATCCTTGTATACATCAGTGAGCTAAAATAAGTAACTGATATCTGGTATAATAAATCTACATAGACATGATGATAATCGTTATACATGTGTATATATGAACTCATACATGTGTTTGCACTCATGACATACTTTATTGTGTCAATTCCACCATTGAGTGTTTACTCAGCATATTGTGCTCCAATGCACAGGCTATAGATGGAGTAGCAGTCCAGGTTCATCAGTGCAGTGTAGTTATTGCTGAGTCTCTTTTTGGTATGCCTTTTGTACTCTTTTTGTTATGTTGTAGCAACACACTTATATATATAGTGGAGCTAGAACTAGGTGGTGTATATACATTATAAACCTTTAGATAATTAATAATATGTTTGTATAAACCTGATTTGGTGGATATATGTATGCATGTATATGTTTCTATTTTAATATTATGGGTTTGAGACCCTATGATTGTTGTGTGTTTGATATTGATGATGGTTTGGGGGACCAGATGGGTCCAGGAGTTGAGGATTAAGGTTTAACTATTATAGAAGTGCTTTTTGTGCAGGAAAAATTTTGGTTTTTCGCCTGGGTAGCTGTTATGCTGTCCAATTTTCTATAAAATGAATAATAGATGTAAATTGAAGTTTTATCAGACTAAAATAGGCAGAGGTTATACTATAATAATACTAGATGGTCAAGATTAGTCAAAGAAGGTCAAAGTGTTATAAGTGTTGAACGAATGAACCCCAAGGTAATTTAAGGATGGTGACCTACGAGAAGTAGCACGCTTTGTTTGTTTCTTTTGGGAATGAGCAGGGGGTGTTACATTTAGTGGTATAAGAGTGGGTTTAAGTGCTCCTAGGTGTACTATACATGAGTGCATGAGTCTAGGATTTTGTATATGGGTTAAAGCTACACTACATGAAGTTGATAAGTTTTTCTGTACAGTAATACATGATTAGTGCACGAACCCCACCAGATTGAGATGAAGAAGTGGCTAGCCATGGTCCTACCACTATCCATGGCCTAGAGGTGAGTGCAACCACACCAGAGCCAAGTGATGCTGTTTACCAGCCACTACCTTAGGCTCAGGCTTCACCAGCCCTATTGCAGCAGACTGTAGAGTTGCTGAGACACACTACTACTTCACCACCACCACCAGCTCTAGCACCCGTACCACCTCTACTAGCTTCCCTCGCATTGTAGAAAACCTATTTAAAAAGGGTAAAGAAGATAGGAGTAGTGGATTTCTTAGGTGTAAAGGAGGATGTCGCCGCAAGGGCAAAGTATTGGTTGAAGCAGACAAAGACAATCTTAGAGCAGTTGGAGTGCATAGAGGAGGTGTGTCTGAAGTTTTCTACTTCTCTTTTGCAAGAAGAAGCTTTTCACTGGTGGGACATAATAAAGAAGAGGAAAGCAGCAGTAGAGATTACATGGGAGTACTTTCTGAAAGAGTTCTACAAGAGATACATTCTAGAGTCCTACAAGGATAAGAGGAGGCAGGAATTCTTAAACCTGAAACAAGGGCAAAGGTCAGTGTTAGAATATGAGAAGGACTTCACCCGCTTGAGCAGGTATGTTAAAGAGTTTATACCCACTGATGAGTAGAAGTGCAAGAGGTTTGAAAAAGGCCTCAATGTTGAGTTGAGGATGCAAATTACTACCACAAAGATTAGAGACTTCTCAGAATTGATAGTAGCAGCATATGATATGGAGGACATGATATAAGAAAAGAGAGAGCTATTTCAGAGGAAAAGACCATTTACTGCTAGTTAGATGAGTTTAGCTCTAAGAGGGGGCAAGAGATAGAGGGAGTTTTAGCATGGTCAACAATCCCAAAGATAGTCAGGACAGTAGTACCAGAGGCAGGCTTTACCTCAGAGGTCTGGTCAGGCTTTTCCTCCTAGGCCTCGACCATCATAGCAAGCCTTGAGTGCTCCAGTGTCTACAGCTAGAAATGCAGCTCTGACTTATGGGAGTTGTCAAAAGACACATTGGGGGGCAATACTAGTAGTACAAAAGAAGAGAGTGCTTTGTATACGGAGCTAGAGACCACTTCTAGCAGGATTACCCCCTAAGGCAATCAGAGGTCACACAGACTCAGGCATCAACTGCAGCAGCACCCAATAGAGGATAGAGGTAGTAGAGATATAAGCAGATGAGCTCTAGCTAGAGGATAAGATTAGAGACTAGAGCTTTAGCATGGTAGTATGCTATTTGTGCCCAGGAGGATGTTGAAGCACTAGACGTCATTGCTGGTACCTTCTTCTTATTTGATGCACCTATATTAGCATTAATTGATCCTGGTTTCACACACTCCTACATTTGCACCACACAAGCACAAGATAAGGGATTAGAACCAAAGTCTATAGACTTAGACATCTATGTGAGTAACTTGATTGGGCAGAATGTGATGGTGAATAAGTTTATAGACACTGTCCTCTAATAATCCAAGATTAAACTTTTCCAGCAGATCTGATTGAACTTCCCTTTCATGAGTTTGATATCATATTAGGTATACACTGGTTGTTAGAACATAAAGCGATGATTGATTGTGAGAGGAAAATATTGAGTTTGTAGATGTCAGGTGGATAAGAGGTGATAGTTATAGGGAAAATGAGTTCCTTATCCAATGTCATTTCAGCTATTATAGCTAGGTGACTTATTTGAAAGGGATGTGAAGCATTCTTAGCTTCTGTGATGGATACTAGCACCACAACACCTAGCCTTGATTAGATACCAATAGTGTTGAATTCCCTAATGTGTTCCCAGATGAGTTACTAGGGTTACCTCCACATCGGGAGTTAGACTTCGAGATTGAGATATATCCTGGCATGAATCCAATGTCCATTACACCATATAGGATGGCACCAGTAGAGTTGAAGGAGTTAAAGGTACAATTACAAGAACTATTGGATAAAGGTTTCATTAGGCCTAGTGTTTCACTAGGGGGAGCACCTGTACTATTTGTGAAAAAGAAAGATGGGTTGCTTCAATTGTGTATTGATTATAGGCAACTGAATAAAGTGATAGATAAGAATAAATATCCATTGCTTAGGATCGATGATCTCTTTGATTAGTTATAGGGTGCTAGAATCTTTTCCAAGATAGATTTAAGGTTAGGATATCACTAGTTATGGATTAAGGAGATTGACATTCCTAATACTGCCTGCAGGACTCGATACAGGCATTATAAGTTCCTAGTGATGCCATTTGGGCTTACTAATGTACTAGCAACCTTCATAAGCCTGATGAATCGGATCTTTAAACACTATTTGGATCAATTTGTTGTGGTGTTCATAGATGATATCCTAGTATATTCTAGAACTTGGGAGGAATATGAGCAGCACCTCAGAATTGTGTTATAGACCTTGAGGGAGAGGCAGTTGTATGCTAAACTGAGCAAGTGCGAGTTTTAGTTGGAAGAAGTAGCTTTTCTAGGTTAAATTACCTCAACTAAGGGTATCAAAGTAGACCCGAGAAAAGTTAAAGCTGTGTTAGAGTGGAAACCTCCTAGGAATGTGATAGAGATTCAAAGATTCCTAGGATTGGTAGGATATTATTAAAGGTTATGAAAGGTTTTTCGATGATTGCAGCTCCCTTGATGCAGCTGATAAGAAAGGATGTGAAGTTTGAATGGGATGATAAATGTCAAGCTAGTTTTGATAGGCTGAAAAGAATGTTGACAGAGTCTCCTATCCTTACTTAGCCAGAATAGGGGAAAGAGTTTTTGATGTATAGCGATGCCTTACACAACAGACTTAGTTGTGTCTTAATATAAAAAGGCAAGGTGATTGCATATGCTTCCATGCAATTGAAGCCTCACAAAAAGAATTATCCCACACATGATCTAGAGTTAGCTGCCATCGTGTTTGCATTGAAGGTGTGGAGACATTACTTGTATAGAGAAAGATGCTACATCTACACTGACTATAAGAGTTTAAGGTACTTACCCACATAGAAGGAGTTAAATCTCAAACAACAGTGATGGATGGAGTTAATCAAGGATTATGATTGTTTGATTGACTACCATCCAAGAAAGGTGAATGTGGTTGTGGATGCTTTAAGCAGAAAGCTCATTGCCACCCATAAGCTTATGTATACTAGAGTGGAGTACATAGCAAAAGATGCAATTTTAGCTAAAATACAAGTTAAACTTGACTTTAGGCAGTAGATAAAGGAGGCTCAGTAGGGAGATGAATAGATGGTGTAAACCATAAGTAAAGTTAAAGAGGGGAAGATTGCTGGATTTGAATTAGGTGATGATGGAAGCTTTACTATCAAAATAGGCTGTGTGTGCCAAAAATGGATGGATTGAGAATGCAAATCTTGAAGGCAGCTTATGAAGCTCTATATTCCATGTACCTAGGAAGCACAAAGATGTATCTTGATTTGAAACCCCACTATTAGTGGCTAAGAATGAAGCAAGAAATGGCTGAATATGTGGCTCAATGTTTGATTTGCCAGTAGGTGAAAGCTGAACACCAGGTTCCTTCTAGATTGTTACACCCGATAGTAATCCCAAAATAGAAATAGGAAAAGATCACCATGGATTTTGTAATGGGGTTGAGATTTACTCGAAGTAAATGTGACGCTGCATGGGTGATAGTGGACAGATAGACAAAGATAACTCACTTCATCCTAGTGAGTTGGATTATTCCTTAGAAAAGTTGGCTTCAATTTACATTGATGAGATTATATGGTTACACGAAGTGCTAGTACCCATCATTTCAGATCGAGACCTGAGGTTCACTTCTAGATTTTGGAAGAAGCTATAGAAAGCATTGGGTACTCGAATGATGTATAGCATTTCATTTCATCCTCAAATGGACGGACAGTTAGAACGGGTCATACAAGTGTTGGAGGATATGCTTTATAGCTATGCAATAGAGTTTAAAGGCAACTAGGATCAAAACCTATCATTGGCTGAATTTACATACAACAATAGCCATCAAGCTAGCTTAATAATGACACCTTATAAGGCATTATATGGTAGAAGGTGCAAGACTCCCTTTGTTGGAGTGAAGTGGGAGAAAGTAAAATTGTGGGATCCAACTTGACTAGGGACACAAAGAAGAAGGTTAAAATTATAAGAGATAGGTTGAAAGCCACCTTGGACTGACAAAAGTCATATGCAGATCTAAAGAGGAGAGACATTGAGTATGAAGTCGGTGACTGAGTATTTTTGAAAATGTCGCCATGGAAGAAAATGCTTAGATTTGGAAAAAAGGGGAAACTTAGCCCTAAGTTCATTGGACCCTATGAGAATAGAATGTATGGGACCCTTGGTGTATAGATTGGCATTACCCCTAGGCTACAATAGATCTATGATGTTTTCCATGTATCCATGTTGAGGCGATACCAATCGAATCCTTTGCATACGATAGTTGCAGAGGAGATATAAGTACAACTTGACTTGAAATATGAAGAAGAACCGATACAAATTCTAGCTAAGGAAGTGAGGCAACTAAGGAACAAGTCAATCTTTTAGTGAAGGTACTATGAAGACACCATAACATAACAAAAGCTACCTGGGAGAGTGAAGAACAAATGAAGGCACAATATCCTTATCTTTTCACCTTAGGTAATTTCAAGGACGAAATTTTTTAAGAGAGGAAGAATAGTAATGCCCGTAAGTTTAAGTTTCATGAATAGTACCTCTTTGGCATGAACAGTGTTCCCAATGGGTTGGGGCACCTTCATAAGGCCAGAAAGGGACGTATTGGTCATAAAACTTTGACAGGCTAGAAAATGGACAAAATGAAAGAATTTAAAAATTTAGCAGAACGAATAAATCATTTCGGGTTAAGAACTAGGAAATAGTGAGATAAAATGAGATTGTGCCAGGACAAGCCTGGGATGTGCCCGGACGGACCCGAAAATACCATATCTTGAACCTCAAAATTTTCAATCTACATGATGGTAAAGGAATTGTAATT
>CANXYI011363941.1:0-17010 GCA_948208565.1 Hura crepitans | reverse complement strand
GAGACAAGATTGGGGAAATATGTATATGATATATATGCATCAAGTGTTAATGACCCAATGATCAATAGTTGCATATAATGCAATTGGCATATGATGCCTACCATTTAGTTAACAGTTGTGCTTCTTGAGCAAGCTTAAGGCTTTAACTGTAACTAAAATGGATACTGACCCATTAGGAGAGCTTCCAATAGGCTTTATCTAATCAATTACTAAGGGCTATTGGTTCATAATAAAATATTGGGAGTAATGCATGATTTCAAACACCTTGAAATTGTTGCATACATATACATGATCATACTTTAAAATGCTTTCATTTTCACATACAACATGACTACCCTAATGTCTTTCAACTTGAATTTACACCAATATTGACTGAATTGACTTTGAAATCTAAGAATAGTTCTCAGAAGTGAGAAGATAAATATGTGTTAGAAATATATGTTCCAATTTATTTGATTGATGAAAGTTCTAATTAGGTGTTTGAAGCATTTTCAAAGCCATATGGTGATTGTAATATGATTGCCTTTATGTGTCTTAAACTTTAGAAAAAGCATAAGCATATGATGCTCATATCATCAAATATCATCTTATGAAATAAAAATATGTGATATCTAAGACATTATTTCATTTGATGATAATAGAGACACTTTAAGTGTTGAAAGTGCTAGGCTTCAAGTCCATAATCATATGATATATTAGAATTAAGAGTTAATTTTATAATCATAAAAACATGGTAAATCTAATTAACACTTTTTCTATTTGAAATTATAGTCTAATTAGTTAAAAGCCTATTGAAGTGGAAACAGACTAATCCCAAAAGATAGTACTAGAAAGCTTACCTTATGTCTCAAATAAAGAAAGAGCATGTGATGCTTCAATTTTAGGTATTAAGATTATTGAGATTAATACAAGTAAGGGTGTTATGGACCTACTAGTATTAAATGGATTGAAAGTTGCTGTAGTAGATGGAGGAACATATCATTTGTATTTGCCTTCAAAGCTTGTATTAGAAGTTGATAATTGTTAATTTGTTCCTTCCTTAAACAAAAATGTTATTTTTTTTATCTTGACTTGTTGAACAAGATTTTGATATTAACATTAATAAGAGTAGGGGTTGCTCAATTTATAGGACAATGTTTTATATTGTTCTAATTTAATGTTAATGGAATTTATGTTCTTAATAATCAAAAGGAACTCAATAATATCAATCCAAAGAGACAAAAGGTGGATAACCTAAAATCATCTTTCTTATGGCACTATCATTTAGGCCATATAAATGATAAGTGCATTTCTACGTTACATAAGTCTAGTGACTTAGGTTCAATTTATTATGAATCAAATTGAAACACGCGAGTCATGTTTATTTGGCAAAAATGATAAAGACAACTTTAGTGGAAAAGGTGAATGCACTAGTAAGCTTTTAAACCTTATACATATAGATTTATGTAGACCTATAACCATACATGCGAAAAGTGGGTTTCTTCACTTCATTGCTTTTATCAATGATTACTCTAGATATAGGTATATGTACTTCATGAAGTACAAATTTGAAAACTTGGAAAAGTTCAAAGAATTCAAAAAAAAAATGAAGTTGAGTAACAAATTGACAAAAGTATTAAAATAATCCGATTAGATCAATATAGAGAATACTTGTGTTATAAATTTCAGAGGTACCTAAAAGATAATAGTATATTATCTTAATAAACTCCTCTATCTATGCCACAACGCAATAGAGTATCTTGGCTTGTTAGAAATTGGTTGATTTATGATAAGCTTTGTAGAGTTGCCTAGATCATTTTGGGGTTAGTCACTAGAAACTGCTATTTATATTTTAAACAAAGTTCCATCAAAGTCGATTGATGTTATAATATATGAGATGTGGTATAACAAGAAACTCATTTTTTTAAAATGTCAAGGTATGGGGATGACTTGAATATCTGAACAGAATAATGTCAAATAAGCTTTAACCTAAGTCTAATATATGCTTATTTGTGGGGTATCCAAAGGAAACTTTGGGACCCTACTTCCATCAACTTTTGGGATAAAGGGTGTTTATTTCAAATCAAGCAATCATTCTTGAGAAAGAGTTTTTCATGAAAGACAATGGGAGTAAAGTTGAACTTGATAAAGTTCAGGATCAATAAATTATAGCAAACTAATAGATTGATCACAATTCTATTACCCATAGTGTTGAGAAAATAAAAGAACCTATGAAAACACAAGTTCTTCAATGATCTACTTGGGTTAAAATTGTTCTAGAGAGATGGATTTCATATAGAACTAGGGCAAAAAAGTAACTATAGTAAAGTATCATGAAACCTAAAATGGATTCCATGTACGATAACTAAGTATAGACCTTGGTTGATACATATAAAGGGACAAAACTGATTAGATACAAGTGGGTTTTTAAGAAGAAGTCCAACATGGAAGGTAATGTGATTACCTATAAAGCTCGATTTATAGCAAAAGGCTATTGTCGAAGATAAGGGAATGACTTTGATGAAACCTTTTCTCTAGTTGCAATGGTTAAATCCATTCAATTTCTACTTGCCATAGCTACTCAATAAGATTATAAGATTTGGCAAATAGATGTAAAGACAACTCTCCTTAATGAAAAATTGTCAAAGGAAGTGTATATGACAAATCGTGAAGGTTTTACATCCATAAATGGCAATTAGGTCTACAAGCTTTAAATATCTATTTATGGATTGAAGTGAGCTTTTAAGAGCTAGAATATCAATTTTAATAAGATAATTAAGGAGTTTGATTTCTAATAAAACTTGGATGTGCCCTATGGTCATAAGAAGATTAGTGGGAGTGCAACCATTTTTATTAAGTATTATGTAGATGACATACTAATAATAAGTAATAGTGTCTTTATCCCCCAATCAATCAAAATTTAGTTGAGTAAATAATTCTCTATGAAAAACTTTGGGGAAGTAACTCGTATCATAGGAATTAAGATCTATAGAGATAGATTAAGAAGGTTACTTAGTCTTTTACAGTCTATGTATATAGATAAAATGCTATGTTATGTACAAAAACCGATATAGCATTTACTCTATTTGTCATGAGTAGATTCCAATGTTATTATTGAAAGTAACATTGGGTGGCTATCAACAATATCCTTATGTACTTAAGAAGGACTAAGGATTTATTCTTGGTTTATAAAAAAAGAGATCTATAGGTTAGTAGGCATATTAATGCCATCTTTTAATTAGATAAGGATGACTATAATTCTCAACTTGAATGTGTATACATTATTTGTAAAGGAGCAGTTGTTTGAAAGACTTCTAAATAGGATATGACTACAAATTCTACCACTGAAGTGGAGTACATAGAAGCTTTTAATGGAGCTAAAGAAGTCGTTTGGATTATGAAGTTCATTTTTTAACATAAGAGTGGTTATAAGCATTGTTGATCCAATAACCTTGTATTTTGATAACAATGGGGCTATTGCATGAGCTTCAGAACCACTGTCACATTAGCGATATGAATATGTACTTTGGTGCTACCATCTAATTAGAGAGATCATTGGCAAATAGAATGTGAAAATTAAAACGGTCTTCATAGATCAAAATATAGCTGATACTTTCACAAAAGCACTATTAGAAGGGAAGTTTGATCAATATGTAAATGCAATAAGCATTAAGTACATTAGTGATTGGCTTTAATGCTAGTGGGAGATTATTAGATGTATGCCCTAGAGCTTATGTAATAGGGTTATATTCATGTGTTTAAACCTTATGAATTAATGTAAAAGGCATTTCCCTTTAAATCATTATACTTTTATATATTACTTATAATTGTTTGTAATGTCTCAAACCATGATATAAAGTCCCTAGTATAAAATCACAATGCAAAGGAAATCATGAATTCATGATGTGAGATTCTTGTTACACGTAAATGTGATATACCTAAATATCCTTGATCATAGTATTAACAAGATGGGACATTGTTAATATGGATAGATTAACACATGTTATACTTCTTAATTGGATTAAGCAGTAGCTCTCATAAGCTTTAAGCATAAAGATGCTTCAAGTTAACATATGTATGCTTACTTAGGAAATAAGTAAATCGAAGACCCATCTTTATATGGACACTTAATCTATGTCAAAAAAAAGTATCTCATCATATCAGTGGTGTAAGTATCGTTAGACTTGAGATTACTAACTATCTTAAATATAGAGTGACATACTTTGACTCCAAAGCTTTTACTTCGAATAAGAAGTATACATAATGAGGTGCTTAGGTATGGCATGAAATATTTGAAGATATGGTAGTAATCAATAAAGGATTCATAACCTAAGCTTATAGTAGGGAATTTATCTCAACATTCTAATGAGTAATCTTTATTCAGGAATCTTTGGCCAATGTAAGATGCCATGTGTTAATGGGATTCACAAAGGGAATTTTTGGTATAAAGGTGAAATTATTAGAACAATATGTCTATTTCTTAATTATACATACTTAGTTAAGCTTTGAGTTGACACAAGTCCATACTCTAAACTATATGGAATAAAAGATGGTGAAAGGAGTTTATTGCACCATAACTATATATAGAAGGATTAAGTCAAATCATATGACTATTCAGCTCTAAGGTAGTCATGTGCATGGCTAGATACCTTTCTTGACTTGTATACAAGTTATATATCAATTATTGAATTGATATTGATTTAATAAGATTAAATCTATAATGTCCTCATTAGACTAGGACTCTAATTCACTTTGTACTACCAAGCTATTCTAGAAACCCATAAGGTCACACACATAAAAGGAGTTTGAGGAAGATTCAATGTCCTAATGATATGAGATATCATTGGAAGATGAAATATTAAGAAGAAATATGGAAATGGGCTTGGAGCCCACTTGCAAATGAGAAGTCCAAAAAATTAGTGTTTTTGGACTTAGGCCTTGTTGAGTCAAAATTTCAACTATTCTTGCATCTAATTTTTTTATGGTATTTTAAAAAGTTTAAAAGGCCTTAAATCATGGTAATTATTAATCTAAAATAGGTCCTAGGAATGGCATATAAGATTAATGAAAGTGAGGCCAAAGTAGATTGCACATAAGCCTATTAAAAGGCTTATGAGCATAGGATAGAAATGGGTCCAATTTGTGGGTTAATTCTAGTCCAACTTAGGGCTGATTTTAAGCATCAAAATTTGTCCTTGAAAAGGTTTATTTAAAGCATAAATAACCCTTATAGCTATAGCCACCTTATGCATATTTTCTATAGCATAAATTGCCACATAGAATAATTAAAAGCACATAAATTTCTTCTTCTTCTTTCATCTGCTTGAAAATCCTACTATCACCTAAACTTTCAAGTTGTTATCATCTAAGAATTTCTTATGTTGATTACCTTAGAGGTGTTCCCAACTGATGATAATTGTGGTTTGCGACAACCTAATGGCAAAAGAAAAAGAAAAGGAAAGCTACATATTAAAATCGCATAGAGAATTTATGATTAATTCTTATTCTATGATTTCCTATAATATAAATAATTTTGTTTTTCAATTTTTGATGTTCTAACCTTTGCTAGGGTTCCATGGATTTATTTTTTTGTTATGCATGAGTTCATGGAAACTAATAATGACATTGTAGTGAGTACTTGTAAAAGTCATAGATTTATCTAGGGCTTTATTTCTAGTGTTCTAGTAAGCATTTTAACCCCCTTTTATTTTTATTTTCTTTGTGACTTTATTAATTTCTAACTTAAATATTGTGCTTTATAGGTTTGGGCATATAAGCTTCATTTGTAGACATGCCCTTATGAGATGGATATTCCATCATACATCTTGATGATGGATAGATAGGTATAGATGTAAGAAATTGGTTACTAGTGCTTGGAATGCCCATTCTCTAATGTAGCACAGGCAGTTTCTAAACTCTTAAGCTTAGGCAAAGATTATTAATCCTAAAAATTCAAATATTATTAATTTTAACTTTCTACATTTAATGAAAACTTACCTAATATATTTTACATATATTGAAATTTCTTAGTGGAATTTCTTATATGGAGACCTATTTTATTCTTTATACTATAGTAAGGAGATTTCTAGGGAAAGAGTGCTACTTACTACTCCTAAGATGTACTATTGGCACCTCAGTGAGAGAGTTTCCTATTGTAACATGGTGTTGGCTCCCAGCCATGTCCCATAAAATCCTTGTAACACCTTTTGTTTGATAGTTATATAGAGGACTTGAGATATGTCTAGGGTATGTCTAGTAAGAGTCTTTGTAACACTCAAGAATCCGAAGGTTATGGATAGTACTTTCCATGACATGAATACTATTGTCTAAGACTCGAGCTACATTAATGTGTCCAAATAGAAGTATTATTTATAATATAGTTATGGGTAAATTTTGAAATGAAAATGAAATCATTAAGATGGTTTAAAATGAAAAATTTTTATAGCAGTGTTTTATTAATAGTAACCTAGTTAAGGCTAAACTGATAATCATAGTGTTTTTTATCAAATTGACTAGAGATTGTAGAACCTAATACTCAAATATTGCAAATAGTCTAATGGGATTGCAATCTAAATTTTTGGACATCAAGAGAATATTTCTAAAAATAAAACAAGGCTAAAAGTGTCATTTTAAGTTGGTTTTTTTGAGGTTTTTTTTTAAGGTTTGTTCGGAACCTTGAGTATTATTACATGTAATTTATTGAGACCTTAAAATATGTTAATTGTTAATGGAATTGAAGAACAAAAATTAAAAAGTCATAAAAAGGTGTTTTATAGGCATGAATAACATAGGCCTTCAGATTATTAAATGGTTTAATCTAAGCCCTTAGTTTGAGGGGGGGTATAAAAATGGTATGGTATAAGGTAAGGAGGATAATAATGTAGCTCCTTTTCTTCCTCCTAGTATCATTGGGTCCAAGTGCCATTTTATGGCCTTTTGAGCTTTTTTCTCCTTTATATCTACATATTCTCTTACCCTAATGACATATGTAAAAGCCTTCTCATACCCTAACCATTAAGAAAAATGTCTCAATTGGTTATATTTTGAGAGATTTTATTCTTGTTGAATATTAACCAAGTCTCATGTAAGTCTTTATATTTGGGTTTTTATACCTTTTGGGGATGTCTAACGATGCCAATTGATGTATTCTTACATCAATTTAAGCTTTGTATAAGTGAATAATTTTATTTTAATTTTTATGTAAATAAGGTTGTAATTTTGTGCAAAAAGGAAAACAAAGACAAAGGCAAGGAGAAAGAGAAAGAGTAGAAGCTTCATTAAAGAGCTTTGAGTCTATTTTTCGGCAAAAATTATGTGTATCCAATAACCTTAATAATTAAAGTGTGCATGTGCATTGTTTATGTGCATGTATAAATGCATAAAACATGTAAATTAATAAGAAAAGATTTATATGTCTATTAGTTGTTGAATTAGCATTTAATGCATACTAGATGAAGTATGAATTAATGAGAATAATGCGATATGTGTGTTCATGTATATTGGCCAAAAATCATGTTATGTATGTGGTCAACTATAAATGTTAGTTTATTTAAGAAGCATGTTAAAAAAGCATGTCAGAAAAATGATGTTGTGGCATATGGACTGTTATGTCTCTAATTGACCATATGGAAGAGTAATTTTAAGTGTTAAGAATATTACTAATTTGATTAAATTGATGATGTTGCTTAAGATTAAAACTGGACAATTGGGTGTTGGTATAATGCCTTTTTTGCATGATAATGATCTTTTTGTGTAAAGTGATGCTTTAATAAGTGTTTAGCTAAAATAATCAAGGTTCAAGTGTGATACGTATTATGGCTTTAATTATGGCAATGATGTGGCATTCAAAAGTTCAAGATGCTTATAGGTAAAATCTATGCTTGCTTTGACTTTAAGTGAAGAAAATGAGAGAAATGGTAATAACATAATGTTTGATAAATATAATGCATATTGTAAAATGAGGTTTATTTTATGTTATGACACAAGCATTCAATATGATGACTATAATTGATAGGCTAAAATGAAGTATGATATGATCTTTTAAGTTTATGTAATGTTCATTGATATGGTTATGTCATAAATTTTAGGGTAGGGCTATGTATGGATGCATGGCTGAATGGCTTAAAGTGATATAAATGATGATTCATGAAGCACTTTTTGGGCAATGATAATAAAAAAAATGGAATCATGAGTAACCCTAAAGCATAAAATGAATGGCATGATAACTTAATTTAACTTAAAGATAGAATAAATAAAGCCTATATGAATATGGAGAACCTAGTTAAGATAGGTTGACCAGTTAACTAGAGAGTTTAGCCACTACTAAGATACTTTGATACCTCTAAATGGCCTTTTGCCTAATACATGATTTTTGTGTCCAGAGTATGACCTTCAATTCCAGCTTATAACCTTAAGTTCAGTAATGGCCTTTTTTGCCTAGTAATAACCTTTCAGTCAAGTGACAGCCTCTGTAGCCTAATAAAGACCTTCATAGTCAATTAAGGCCTTCATGACCTAGATAGTACCATTATCCATTATCAAGAATTTTTTTAATTGATTGTTAATGAATGACATAATTGCAGATAATTAATAATATGTAAACAAACATTTGAAAGCTATAGTTTTTAAGCATGTAATGTTATGTTATAAATGGCATGCGATGAACTTTTTTTATATACATACACCATTTATATGTCATAAATGTTATGGACCCATTACACAATTATCATGAATAAGTACATTGCATGTGGATGTCTGAATTTAATGTTATTTGATAGACCACTAAACTGTGAAGCATAGTGCACCATGTTTGTTTTGCAATGCATAGGTTAAAGTAATATATCAAGGAAAGTGTAGTAGTAGAGCCAATAGTAGTTTGAAAGTGAAGAAGTCTTTTTTGGTATAAATCTTGTATATGGTTTTGATGTACATAAGTAGTCACTAAAATGAATGGTTAGGGCTCTGAGCCTAAACAAGAATTTAATAATGTATGGAACATAAATGTTTGTATTAAAGTGATGTATGTTTTTATGTTTTAACTTGACACATGCTTAAGCTATATGAATTGAATATGATGTAAGTTGTGATATATGAGTGGATTTGTATGTTTGGATTGAAATAAAGGTTGGATTTTGAAGTGAGATTCTTTAGAAGTGCTTTTTACACAAGTAACTATTTCAGGTAGTGTCACTGAGCAATCATTATGCTATCGAATTTTTTACATAGTAACCTGGAATAATTTAGTCTATTACTATGTTTTGAGTATGTGCTATATGGTTTTATGATAACAAGGAAATGGAAAAAGTTTCAAGTAATAATGATATAAAAGGAGTTCATTATCAATTGTGTGTCATGTAAAGCCCTTCACTCGACCTATTCTAGGATTTGAATGAAGAGTGACACATAACCTATATTTGAACTTTGTTAAAATCCATATAACTCAAAACCTTTTTCAACTTGACTATCATAAAACACCATTTAAACATAACATACCAAGAACCACCTTTTAGATTATATTATTAGGGGTCATCATGCTAAAAAATCCAACACCATAATGGATGTAAGTGAGGTTATACAAAATAGTAACCTATAAGAAATACACTTTTATACCCTAATTATCATAATTGCATAAACTCTTTATCATCTATATAATCGCAAAATAGTTTAACTCAACACAACATAACATTTATACAATCACAATTAAATACATAAAGATTAACAACCATAGCATATCTATAATTGCAACATATCCCAACTACATTTCCCAACCATTATAACATATCATAGACATCTTTCCCTCATATAACTAATACTTATACATCAATATCATTGTAACACATGTGAACAACATAGGTAACCTAAAATGCCAAGACCAAGCTTGTAGAATAAGCAACATCATCTCAAGGAATCATCTAACACACATACATACAAACATACACATATAGACCATGTCTTTTATGATAATAAAGATGCATTCCATATATATATGTGCTTATCGCTATTAGCATAACCCTAAAAAAATAACTCTTTTTCCATATCTTATCAATTGCTATAACTTGTAGCTTCCATACACCTATATTTATGTGCCTAAGCAATGCTAAAGAAATAAGAAGCATTAAGATTTATAGCTTAGTGGTGCATCTAACAACATAATGCCATATATTTTGATATACAAGATACAATATTTATAGTTCTATAGAATATAATGAATTACTATATGAAAATGATTCCATTATTGATAAGTTAAAGGTTTTGAACAACAAAAAAGACTCTTTGATACTTTTGAGATGTCTTAACATGTTAAACGTTTATAGATAAATACATATGTGTGTGTTTGTGTGTGTGCATATGTACATAAGTATGTATTAATTATTATGTTTATTCTTTAACCACTATCACTCATACCTATATAGTCATTTAATGCCCTTACATATCCAACATAATATGAAGTAATACGTATCACTACTTAACATTTAATTAGTTACTTCATATTCTTTTCATATATCTTATGGTTTTTTTAATTATATATTTTAAGCTACATTATTTAGCTAATGACTTATTGCGCCAACTAACTCTTTCATGTATATAACACTCTATCCATATCAATTTGAAAAATTAAATATGAATGCTAACTTAATCTTTCATACACAATCCAATTTTGGTCGTATACATGGTGTCCCTTTTCATAGCATGTTTGATTCATCCATTAGTTCTTATACATTGAAACTGCCTTCATTACCCTATGTAGATACCCTACCTTTTAGGCTAGTGATGATAACCATATAAAGGCTTAAGCAATAAGGCAAGAAATAATAATCCATTATCCGTATGGACCATCATGGTTCAAGTCCACTCGAACTTGGTTTTATACATGGATTAACATAGGCCCAGCATAGAGGAATAGGGCCTACAGTCCATAGTCTACTAGGATAATTCAAAGCCTATGTCCGCATAAAGTATCATAGACTTAGCCTAGAACAATAGAGGCCTACGACTTATGGTCTACTAGGATAAACAAAATCTTTGGTCTGCAAAGACTAACATAAACTTAGCCTAAAAGAATAAGGCTTACGACCAATGGTGTACAAGGATAAACATAATCCTAGGTTCACACAAACTAACATAGACTCAGCTTAGATGAATAAAGCCTACAGCCTATAGTTTGCCAGGATAAACCAAAGCCTAGGTCTACATGAACTAACATAGACTCAACCTAGAGTAATAAGGCCCATGGCCTATAGCCCACCAAGATAAATTGAAGCCTAGGTTTACACGGACCTAGTAACCATGAAAAATGGTCTTCCTAGACCATTCCCCAGAAAGCTTCGGGAAAATTAACATTCTTATTTTGACTCTGACTCCTAATCTTACTAGAACTCCTTCCTTTTTAGATAAGAAATGTGACACTCCCTACTAGATTCCCTAAAAATCCCATTGGTGATCCACACACTTTTAGGTCACCCATCTTAATATTGGCCACTAGTACCAATCATTTAACTTGCATTACTTACATTAGCCTAACTTAATTTGTTTCCAAATTCACTTCTCTTTGGTTTTATATTTTGTTCATGTTGTAATCATATAAAGGATGTCAATTCTAGGTAATTATGGGTCATTCCCCAAAATTTTAGAAATTTTGGCAGCATAATGACTGTCAGGGTTCTTATCTAAAAAAAATTGAAAACCTATTTAAACACTTCTATAAACATTTCACAACTCCTGGACCCATCTGGTCCCCCATTCACAACCTGACATCAACAAATATCACACAGCAATCATAAGCCTTAGGCCACAAATAAAAGCATGCATATATAGAGCCTCAGGCTTGTATCATCAACAAACATCATTTCTAAACATACATTCACAAGGAAATATATAAGGCTATTTTATTTACATCAATAGTTTATGCTTACTTATACACATCACATATAAAAAGCTTAAATACATATTTCCACCCAATTTCCACCTAGGTACATGGATATCAAAACTGTACAACATTTACTTTATATTCCTTTATAGGTATCCTCTGAACTCTTATCGACATGCTTCATGAGGTAAGATTTTGCTCCTAAGTACCTGTGCACCGAAATAGGTACACTGAGTATATGAGATACTCAGTGGTGAACTTAAAGCATTTAAATCATGGTGTTATATCATTTTCATACATGTGCAGTCTAACAACTGAGTTTACCTTATTATTTTATTCAATTTATGTAACATGGTGCCAAATTACTAAAATACCCATAAGGCATTTATATGTCATGAAATAACCTTTTTAACTCACATAAATTATTTAAAGTAGTTATTAATATTCATAGCATGCATACTTCACATAAAATCAATTTATTTAGCAACATATGTGTAAAATGACCAAAATACCCTTTAGTTTGTATTTCATCAATTACTCAAAAAATATTATCAAATTATGCTTAATTTTATTTTCTTGACCATTTTGATTATTCACTTAGTTTAATTCATAGGCCTAACTAGGAAGACAACACTTAAAAACACTAGATCTAGAGGGAAAATAAATTGGTGCAATGGTCCCCATTTTAGACCTACGCCGCTACACCGGCATGTATGCCATAATGGAGATCAGCCTGTAGCCTCTCTAAACATAAATAAATAATATTTGTGTGACATAATGGAGATCAGCCCATAAACCTCCCCAGCTATAAATAAACATCATCAAGAATATGACATAATAGAGATCAGCCCGTAAGCCTCCCCAACCGCAAATATAATTCACTACCTGAACATCATATAGCTAGCAACTGCGAAAACCCTAAGTTGACCAATCAACCCATCTAGTGGGTGTCTAACTAATGGGCCAAGTAGCTCATTTTAAGTCCATTTATTAACCAAAAGTGTTATTATAATAATTAAGTTGCAATAATAGGCAATTGTAAATTTTATCACACAATTTATTTTTTAGCCAGTCTGGTATAACCACATTTTAGATCTACTAGGTAAAACCCCCCAAAAAAATATTAAGCTATGTTATTACCAATATCCAAGGTTTAAAATGTTATAATTTATCATAGCATTAATTCTTAGGAAGTTAACACTTTTCAGTCCAGTGACATTTGTGGTTTAGGTAATGGTCCACTGGACAATTATAGGTCGTTTCGACCACTTTTCACAACACATTTCTAGGACTATTTTGAATCCAATTTTAACATAGTTTTCAACATCTTATTAAGCACATTCATAGGACCAAAGCCAATCATATCTAGGCCACATCTAAGGCCAAACAATAGGCACAATTTCCATTCATTTATACATCTCAATCTAGCCTCAAAGGAATAAGTAAATGTTCAAATCTCATAATTCATTTCAAGCCAATTTTTAAGTAATTATTTTAGGTCATAACCACATGTTTTAGTTCAACATTTTTAGCCATTTCGAAGATACAATCTCAAAGTATATTTAAAATATTATCATCCCATATGCAATGTTCAATTTAAGGTCATGATAAACCAATTGCCTTAACCAATATAATTCATATACTTAACACTTTCATAAGTTACATTACATAACATATTGCCATCAACATGCTCTCGGGTTATCAAAGAAAATTATGCATACTTCCATTTCCTTTCCAGCATATAGCAATATTCATTCACACATATATGCCATAAACTTAATTGCACACACACATACCCAATTTTAAGCCAATTCACATAAATTACATAAACATCACACATAATATTCATCCATAATAGTTCTCGGGTGCAATCATGAGATATGCATTTCTTAGTGTTTACCAATCCCAATAACCATAATTCTTAGTCTAACATACTAAGCGATCCTTTATTCATATTCTAGTCATTATACATCCAAGCCAAACATCCATAACCACTAAAATTAGCAAACAAATGTAGCTTCATTTCCAATTCCTTTGAAATATGGCTTCCTAATTCACTAAGTCCTCATTTAATCAATATTCTCATTGAAGAAATTATTTATAACTCAATATTTCAGCCATCCTAAATTATTGTTCATCATCTTAGGCACCTTATTGCATAAAAGAAAGGTTGGAAGTTCACTTACATGGGAGAGAAGTCCCTAAAATCCTAAGGAACACCAAGTTGTCTAACTTTGATGGTGACTTTCCTCTCCCTTTGTAGACTTCAATCTACCCTCCAATTGCCACAGACACCTCACACACATAATCACACAAGTGTTAGGCATGTTCTAGCAATAAATGATAGCAAAAAAACTGGAGAAATGGAGGAGAAACAACTATGAACTCACCTAAAAGTCACTATGCTAGATAGTATAAACTAGTAAACTTTATCAAACTTTATCTCCTAATTAAGAAGATCCTTTTGCCTAATTCTTTTTCCCTTTAGTGGCTAACTGATAGATTTGAATTTAGCAACTAGAATAACCATTTTTGGTGAAGGGATGAAAAAGTTATGCTCTATAAAAAAGCTCCTTGGCGTCTACAGTAGTAGGGAAAGGGAGAAAATTTTTCTTTTCATTCCACATGGGAATCCACTTGTCAAGTGAGGTTTGCCACTTAGCAACCCTCCTTGGCCACTTGGTATAGTGTAGGCCCTATTTCTACATGACAAGAGAGGTCCCGACACTTCTCAAAAATCTCAAAACCATCTTAGTTTTTTAGCAAATTTTAAAAATTCACTGTAATTCACTCAGACATTAAAAAATTATGCTGTTCATTTCAAAATTCAAAATTTAATGCCTTCTATCTATTCGTAAATTTTCATGGCCAAATTCCATCAATAAGACAATTTTTAAACTCCCTCAATTTTCGTGAAAAACTAAAAAAAATTATGAGAATTTGCAAATAACCTCTAAATACAAAAATTCTTTCACCAGTGGATCCAATGGAATTTTTTAGCTTCAGGGTCCATTATTGTTAGGTCCGTTCAGGCATATCTCGGGTTAATCACAGCCCGAAAAATTTTTATTGCATAGATGCATTCTTTAATAAGTAAAATGAATTATTGGTTTTGCTAAATTTTTAAATTTCAACCTTTTCCACAACTTAAAATGCCTTAAAGTTCCAAGACTAGGGCCACTACCTCGATCCATGTGTATGTGACTCGACAACCCAGACACACTTCCCAGACCTTGTGGCATTATTCACGGATCCTCAAATCATAGGTGTTACACTTCTTACCCTTTTAAATAAATTTCTTCCTCAAAATTATATTAAGCAAATAACTATAGATATTGGGCTTGCATCAATTCTTTTGGCTCTAAAGTAGCCTCTTTTGCATTGTGATGCCTCTATAGCACCTTAACTAGTGCTATGGATTTATTTCCCAATTCATTCACCTCCCAAGTCAAAATCTAGATCAGTTTTTCTTCATAACTTAAATCTAGCTACACCTCAATATCTGACATTAGAATCACATGTAAAGGATCTGATATATACCTCTTGAGCATAAAAACATGGAATACATCATGAATTGGCTATAACTCAGGTGGTAATGCTAGCATATATGCTAGAGGTCTGACCCTCTCAGTAATCTCATATGGCCTAATAAACTTAGGACTCAGTTTCCCCTTTTTACCAAACCTTAATATTTTCTTCCAAGGAGAAACCTTCAAAAATACCTTATCACCAACTGCATATTCAATATCTTTTCACTTTAGGTCAGCATATGATTTTTTTCTATCAATTACTACCTTCAGCCTTTTTCTAACAATTCTTACCTTCTCTTCAGCATCTCAAATCAATTCAACATGAAAAACTTTACTTTCCCTAACCTCACTTTAACACAAAAGAGTTCTGCATCATCTACCATACAATGCCACATATGGTACCATTCCCAAATTGGACTGGTAGCTACTATTATTATAGGCAAACTCGTCCAAAGATAAGTACTGATCCCAACTATCCTTAAACTTAATAGTACTACCTCATAGCATATCTTCTAGTATCTGTATCACCCTCTTTGACTATCTATCAGTCTAAGGATGAAATGCTATGCTGTATGCCAATCTAGTGCCTAATCCCTCCCGTAACATTTTCTAGAATCTGGAAGTAAAGCGAAGATCTCTATTAGAAATGACAGTCATTGGCACAACATGTAATCTGACTATCTCATCCACATATAGTTTAGCCAACCTTTCTAAAGAGTAATCCATTCTGATAGGGATAAAATATGCTGTCTTAGTCAATCTAACCACTATTGTCCACACAGCATCACACTTGCCTCTAGTCATAGGCAAACCTATCAAAAAGTCTATAGTCACTTTCTCCCATTTCCATTTTGGTATTGCTATAGGATATAGCAAGCCAAAAGTAACCTGATGCTGAGCTTTTACATCCTAACATGTCAAATACCGAGTAAAATATTTTGCTACATCTTTCTTCATACTAGGCCCCTAATACTAGGACTTCAAATCCAAATACATCTTTGTGCTCCTTGAATGCATAGAGTAAGGAGCTTCATGTGCCTCTTTAAGTAATTGTAATCTCAAGTCATTTGTATTAGGTACATATAACCTGTTAAGATAGTACAAATACCCATACTCAGTTAACTTAAACCCTATGGCCTTCCCTTCTTTAGCTTTGGTAATTATCTGAACATTTTGCTCATTTCCCATCTAATTTACTTTGATTTATTGCCTAAAATATGGCCTCACTTGCAACTCAACCAATACAACATCTTTTGAAGTATATTGTAACCTGACATTCATTGCTTTCGAAGTCACCATAAATTTCCTACTTAAGGCATTAGCCATAACATTTTATTTTCCTAGATGATAATCATTGATGCAATCATAATCTTTAATTAGTTCTAACCACCTTTTCTATCTAAGGTTTAGTTTTTTTCTCTTCAAAGAGGTATTTCAAGCTTTTATAATCTATAAATATATAACACTTCTCACCATATAGATAGTGCCATCAGATTTTCAAAGCAAACATAATAGCAGCTAGCTCTAAATCATGCATAGGATAGTTTCTCTCGTGTGGCTTTAATTTCCTAGAAGCATAAGCCATTACTTTTCCATTTTGCATCAATACACAGCCTAAGCCATTTAGTGAAGCAT
>CANXYI011363859.1:0-15279 GCA_948208565.1 Hura crepitans | reverse complement strand
ATGTATATAGCCACTGGAAAGTATTGGCCAAGAGGTATGTAAGCTAGATTTCACATGATAGGCATAGTACGTTATGGCATATGTGTGAAAATGGCATGGCATAGTTGGCATGAATTGTGTAGCATAAACTTGGCATGAAATTATTGAACATGTATGAATAATAAGATATGAAAAGGTGTAACTATTGGCATGATAATTAAGATTGAAAAGTAGTTAAAAAGGAGACTTGAAAATGGCTTAGAATGACATAGTGAAGTTGACCCTAAAAATGGACTACTTGGCATGTAAATGGTACCCTAATTTTAGGACATATTTGTAAGATTTATGTGGAATAAATTGAAGACTCTTTTAAGGCTATTTGAGATATATAATTGAACTTGGCTTTAGGCCTATGAACATGTATGGAAATGGGTGCAAATGGTACTGAAAAATGGCATGAAAAAGACTTGATTTGAGACCTAAAATGGCATCTGCAAAAATGAAAATGACCTATAACTGTCCTGAGAAAATGACTTAGGGACACGTATACTAAAATATACCCTAAACATGGATATAATTGGATTAAAATAATGGCTTATACTAAACTTAATATGAACTTAATTACGCCTAAGAAAGTGTCCTAAAATACCTCAGAAAAATTGACCGTTAACTATCCAGTAGGACCAAAAATGACCTATAACTGTCCAGGTTAAATTTTGACTATCAAATAAAATTCATAACTGCCTATTTTTCACTTATAAATATTATAATATGATGATCAGTAAATAAATGAACATAAATAAGATCAGATGACCTATTAGTTAGACACCCACTAGATGAGTTGATCGGTCAATTTAGGATTAGCAGCTGCTAGATGATTACTGTGATTTTTTTGGATATTCGGAGGTCTACGGATTGATCCCTGCTATCCTTTGAAAGTGTTTGATGTTGATGATTATCTGGATATTGGGAGGTCTATAGACTGATCCCTACTATCCATTAAATTTTTACTGTGATTCTTGGATATTGGGTGATCTACGAACTGATCCTTGCTATCCATAATATGATTGGTGGTTAAGTTGTTTGAGATATTGGGAGGTCTATGGACTGATCCTTGCTATCTCTTATCTAGTATTGAGAGGTTTAAGCGAGCTGATCCTTGCTATCAGATCAAGCCGGTGTAGTGGTTGGGGTCCAAAATGTGGGCCACTGCATAACTTTTCAGTTCTCTCTTAGTCTAGTGTCTTAGGAGTAGTCTATCTAGTCAAGCCTAATAAATTAAATGCAATTAAAATACATAATTAGTTAATGGCAAGTTACTGCATAATAAATTTAATTGAAGTTATTACAGTGGCATTTTGGTAATTATTAGGCATATGTGGCATATCACCTAAATTGCATGAATTAACTGATACACCATTCACACACTGCATATTGACCGTCATATTATTAATACATGTGAACCATTGCATATAGCATTTTTTTAATGCTTTAAATTCACCACTGAGTTTTGTACTCAGCATACTAGTGTTTTGGTGTGCAGGTTACAAAGATAAGCAGTCCGGCCTTGGAGATCATGTAATGTAGCAACACAGTTTTGAAGGGTATATAGAGTCTTTCTCTTTTGTTCTGTTAGCTATCACTCATGTAAACACTGTAGGGTATGGGTTAGCATGCTTAGAGGCTATTTATGTCTATATATATAAAGGAGATGTGATGTAGATATAATCAGATGGTTTGTCTGTATGGCTTGCTTGATGATTTTTGATAACTATGGGCCTGAGGCCCTGTATGTTTGAAATGTGTGATTGATATGTACTGATGTTGACTGAGGGATTAAAAGGGTCTAGAAGAATGTAGAATGATATTAATGTTGATAAAAGTGCTTTTACAAGTGGAAAAAAAATTTTGGTATGTCACTCGAGTAGTTGTTGTGTTGCCTAATTCTCTGTAACATGTAGAATGTCTATAGATGGGTTTTCTATGTCTGCCGTACCATATAAAGGTTAGACTAAGAATTTAAGCAGTATTTAATAAAGCTCTAAAATAGTCCATAAGTGTTAAGGAGTGCACACTAGGAGTAATTCTAGGAGGGGTGACCTGGCGGGAAGTACATCGCCTGTCGAATTTCTTTAGGAGTCTAGTAAGGGGTGTTACATCTTTTGGGTAGGCCTTATTCAAATTCTTGTAATCTATACATATCCCGACTCTACCATCTTTTTTGGTGACTGGTATCACGTTGGTTAACTAAGTTGAATACTGTACTTCCTCTAAGAACTTGGCTTCAATTTGTTTGTGTACTTCTTCTTTTATTTTTTATGCCTATCCTGGCTTTATTCTCTTTAGCTTTTGCTTTACCAATTTTGCCTCTGGGTATGTGTAAATGGCATGTTCAACTATCTTTTTGTCTACCCCGGGCATATCTTCGTAGGTCTAGGCAAAGAATTTTTCATTTTTTTAATATTCTCTCAAATTTCATTCTTTCTTCAGAAGTTATATAAGATACAATTAGAATTTCTTTTGGGTTTTCATTGGTAATGAGATTAAATGAGGTAGTATTGGTTGAATTAATGTCAAACATGTTATGCAGGTCATAATTATCATTTTGCATGATGCAATTAGATGAGACATTACAAAAATAAGCAAAATCATTCATCTTATTAACAAAAGAAATAGGAACATTGTCATCAAAGAGTTTGGGAACGTATAAAATTTCAAAGAAATCTTCTGGAGGATTATCTTCTTCAATCTCGCTCTTCCCTTTATCTTGAAGCATGGCAGCGGTTAGGATTTCTTCCTTCGATTCAATCTCTAGGACTGCCAGATGGCTCATGACCTCTTTATCCTAAAAATCTGAGGTAGTCTTAACTTCACTTGTGGCCTAATCAAATACATCATTGGAGATTTCAAACCTAGGCAAGACCTTCCCTTTTATAACAACAAGCTCTGACTCTCCACAGTAACTGATGTTACCTTCAGCCTAAACAAAACTCTCATCTATTGGTGGGATACCTTTTTTCATCTTCTTTGATTTTAGTGTTTTGGCTGTGTACCCTAACCCCCTTTGATCCTTCTATCCTTTTGGCTCTATAGCTGAGACCAAACCATCTGAATCATATCCCAAACCAGCACCATGTAAATAGTTCATCTTTTTAAGCATATTTACCTCTTTAGGATCATCCTCTTTTTCTTCTGAAAAAATCTTAACTATATGGAAATCATTCAAATGTTGATTGGCTATCTTGAGCATGGAAACTTGATTCTCCCTCACAGCTTGTATTGCCATAATCTCACCATCATGGGGGATTTTTATCATTTGATGTAGTATTGATGAAACCCCTCCTAACTTATAGAACCATATCCTTCCCAAAAGTAAAAGAAGAAATTCGTAGGGAGATCAAGCACGAAAAACTCCACATCATCTATAATTATTCCCGTTTTGACCTTGAACTTAAAAGTCCCATATGATTGTCTCTTAGTATTGTCATAGACTATTATGGTGAGCTTGGACTGAGAGATCATTGAATCTTCAATCCCATATGCAGCTACTACTTTGAGTGGGCATATATAGATTGACGACCCATCATTTACCATCACGTATGCTATATGCTTGCCATTAACTTTTGCTTTTATGTAAAAAGGATGGTTGTGATGATGTCTTCTAGTGGAAGATCTGCATCTAAAAAGCTCCCTTTACTATTGCCACTAGTTCAAATGTCAATATGGTAGTTAAAACCGTTGTATCACATAAGGCCTCAACTACCTTTTATCGATGTGAGGGGGATCATTATAGTAGATCCCAAATTAAAATCTGCATGGGAGTCTTTTTCAACTACTTCATTATCGTATCATCTTCTTTCTCTGTAATCAGAGGAATTAGCTACTTTTCTACTTTTGGCACTACTTGATCACTTCGAGTTACTATATTAGCCTATGCTTCTTCAATTGGCTTTTACTTTGAATGTGTATTACCTATTCCTCTAGCTCACTTTCATTGTTAGTAGCCCATATGTCTATCAGACAAATGGAAACTTGACCTAATTCTTCCTTTCTCTCCACTGTTAGGTAGTCATTTTCGTACAAATCTTGTAGCATGTACCATTCTGGTAACCCTAAATTGGCCATGTTAACGGGTGGAGGAATATTAGAGTAGGCACCCTGACCCTTCATCTCTTCTCTAGATTAGGGATCTACCTTATATCAATCAAATCCTGAATCTTGTCCCTCAAAGTGTGGCAGTTATTTATGTTATTGATATTAACAATATAGGTTCAATATGTGATAAGGTTGGACCTCATTCTTGGCAGGTCTGGAAGGAAGGGGTTGAAGTTTCCCTTTTTTTTGGAACCATTTTAGGCACCAAGACAATAGTTTACCCATGTTCGAGTAATGTCTTGTCACGATGGATGCTTCAGTAGTTTTACTAGTCCCACTGTAACTACCTCCCTTTTGTGCCTCTTTTGTTTAGATTCCTTTTGTTGTTAAACCCTTTTGAGTTCTTCTTCTGCTCAGCATACTCCTCTTTCAGATCAATGGCAATGTCCTTAAGTGATTCCCAATCCTTAAGCCCTTTAGCCTTTAACCCATCCTTCAGGTATGGATTTGCATTCTTGATGAACATGTAGATTTGATTCGACGTTTCTAGCTTTTTTCTCATTTTTAGCACTCTAGACCTCTATTTTTTCAAGTACTCTATGAAGGTATCGTTAGGCTTTTATTTAAGCAATTTAAGGTCTTTTATTGTGACCTCTATATGGGTGCTACAGTGGTACTGGCTGATAAAAGCTTTAGTAATCTTCCCTCAATCTTCCTTAACCTTCTTCTCTAGCCTATGGTACTAGTCAATTGCTTTCTTTGCAATTTAAGGCTAAAGTACGCTATCTTTTATTTCGTGCTGGGCTCTGTGCCCTACATAAATGTAGCACACTCCTTAACATTGGCCCTTAGATCAATTGTCCCATCAAACTTGGGCATCTTCGGCATTTAAAATTTAGAGAGTAGTAATTCCTCATAATCTAGGGTAAGCTCGTTCGGATCTAACCCTTGCCCATGGTGACAAGTCTAGCCATTGCCTCCATCCTTTCTTCTAATTTCTTTATAGAATCATTTTCAAGTTTTTGAGGCGTGCCCTTCTTCTTAGCCTCATCATCAGATTCCTCATAAAAATTAAATTTCAAATTGAAGTATATAGCTTTTCTATCCTTTTCACTTATATTCGAAGCCTCTTTCTTTCATGCTAATTCCCCTAAAAGTAGCAGTAATTTTTCTAGCAGGTGTAGTTGCTATTGCCTCAACAGGTGGTGGTGAACCAGAAGTAGAAGCAACCCCAGCAATTGCCTATGAGATCATAGACATCAGCTTTTTTTCAAACTCCTTGAATTTTTGGTCTATTTTGGATTCGAAGTTTTGAGTAGAAAAACTACCTTCTTTTTGTCCTACCATATCTGTTGGATTATGAGTGCTTAGGATGAGTTCTTGTCAAGTTATTCTTCCATTTGACCCATATACCTAAGTGGCTCAAAGATCTAAAATGGTTGCAAAACAAAGGGTTAGAAGTGATGAATGAGATGCAAAAATGAATGAAAATACATGAAATGCAAATGCATGTTAATGTATTCAATAACAAACACAAGTAAAAGCCTTCCACCCTTATCATTTCCCACACATGAGGTCAATGTGTTCTTTCCTAGGAGGGTTCACCTACTGGACATTAGGGGCCTCAATAGATTCGAATAATGAACAACGGATAGTTAAACATTATTTCTCTTGTATTTAAAAGAATGCATGTAAGACATTTGGCCCACATAAGTTGGATATGTTCAACCAAACCAAAAAGCAGCGTCTAGCCCATTCTAGTTAAAAAAGGCCTAATGGGTTCAATAGCATTTTGGGATGACAAAGCCATATTTCACATATATTGTGTATCATTAACTAGGAAACCTAGGGGAAGTTGTTATTTGTCATTATGTGGGCTTATTGTTAGGTAGCGTAAGTTGTGGTCATCTAAGTATAGTCCCTTTACAATGGGTCTATCTTGTCATGAGCATACAACCGATTGGTTCACCATTTAATATATCTTATAGGTACGGGACTTGGATTTGATGCCACCTCTAACAATCTCCCAAATTGAATGAAAATGGTTTCATGCTTTGAAATAACATCAGGGTAAAAAGGGATGCCTAACTTATTATAAGGCTCTAGCATGTAATACAGTTTTGAAAAAAGATAATATTATAAATTAAAAATGCAAAATTCCATATTAATTTGAGGTATTTTCAGAGTATGTTCTCATGGTATCCCCAGTGGAGTCGCCACTATTCACGTCCCTTCCTTTTCGAGACCAGTCAAATCGAAACAACTAAAGACTCAACCTAAATCTCACCTCTCGAGACTCGAAAGAGGAGAAGAAATTTAAAGGAATATTAAGTTTTCCTATTTAATTGGCCTAGAAAGAGCGAGTTGGGCACTATAAGGTAGGATTCGTCAACCTACTGGAGTTGGAAAATACCTTGTAGGGCTAAAACCAGAGTGGTTCGGAACCTTACTCTTATCTATACCTCAATTTAATATAGAATTTCAGATCAAATTTATAATTTTATCCCTTTTGTCAACCATATTTTAAAATAAATCTTTTAATTACAAAAAGAAATAATAAAATACATATATTTACAAAGAAAATACATGAAATTAAAGAATATCATACATCAAACCTATAACTCCCGAGCATTACTTTATCGGGACAGGCTCGGGATATGCTCGGATGGACCTAAAAATAGCATACCTAGAATGTAAAAAATTCTAAATAATCCAATGGTGATGGAATTATAATTTTTTTTAGTCGATCGATATTTATTCGAAATTTCTTAATTACACGATTGAATAGTTGACCTAGTCCCATAGAGTTTTGGCTTGAAATTTTAGAGGTCTCTTAATTGAGACTTTTGGAAATTTTTGGCACTAAAAGTATGAATTTTAGAGGCTTTGAGTAATTGATTTGAATTTTTGAAGCATAAAACAAAAATTTGATGAATATGGACCATCGGATCGACATGTGGCGTGATCCAGATCGTCCATGTACATACTATAAAAGGGGCCACATGTATAGGAGTGTCACATATGCCAACCTTTTCTTCCTCCTCCTTTTTTCCCCATGGCCGACACTATTTCCAAGTGATGCCCTTTTCTTTTTTCTTCATTCCTCCCTAATTCTAAGCCAAATCCACTAAATCTCCCATCAATCCTTGCCTCCACAATCTCTACAACTTAATTATACTAATAGAAATCAAGTAAAACAATTGTTTGAAGAGATTGAGACATTTGGTGAATAGTACCCATTTTGAGTGTAAGTATTCTTTTCTAAAGTTTCAAAATATATTTAGGTAGTACTAATTTTGTAGATGATATCTATGTAATTAGTTTTCAATTTGGAGGTGTGTAGGATTTTTTATGGATTTTAAAGCTTAAAACCTAATATGTTTGTAGGAAAAGAGAATGCTTTATTGGTGGAAGGAAGAGAGAGGCATTGAAGTATGGATTTAGAGTGCTTTAGAGCCTAAAGTAAGTCAATTTAATGTAATATGTATTATATTTTGTTTATGTGTTAGATATGCGTATGTGAGTATATGTATGGAATGATTACATTATATGTATGTGTATGTAATTGCACATATTAAGTGTGTATGTGTGGTATGGTAGGTATAATAAGCATGAATGCGCAAAGAAAATAGGAAAACATAATGTGCATAAGTGAGAAGTGTGTATGGTTGAATGGTGCACTCAAGGGGAATGTGTGTGTGCATGCGTGGTTGGCAAGCATATGTTATGTAAATGAGTTAGAAACTAAATGCAAAGTGTGTTTGTGATGGGAAACTAATAAAAAAATTAAGCATATATGCTTTTGCATGTGATGGCCAAGTGGTGTGTGGAATTGTTACAAGATGTATGGCTATGGTGTTTAAGGTATTTAGTGTATATGTATACTTAGAGGTGTGTAGTTTTGATGGTGGAGGAACTAGGAATGAATGGGAGAAATGTGTGTAATGTGATAATGTAATGTGATGTCACGGTAAAATGTGGAAATAATGTGAAGACTACCTAACATAAATCTAAGTAATGTAATATAGGAATGTAATAGCATGAGTGGCTTATGGGCATGAATTAAACAAGATGTATGCTTATGCAAATAAGTAAAGTGGGTAAGCAGGTATTGGACCTTAAGATGATGAAAATGGTGGTCGAATGACATTGATGAGTGTAACTACATAAAGAGTTGTAGTAATGATAAAATGAGTAAGAAAAGCACAAGACTAATTGAAATGAATAAGCTAAATAAATAATTATTGAGGTTGGCCCATATTAGTTAGACCACTTACTGGATAGGTTGACTACTCAACTAGGGAGTTAGCAGCTTCTAGGGGCTTAATCCATGAGGATCATTGTCTTATTGTTGGCAGGTGCAGTCGCTTGAGTTTGATTTGAGCCTACATGCTTGGGTATTAGGAGATCTACCTAGACTGATCCTTACTAGCCGTATTGTTTAGGTATTGGGAGGCCCACCTAGGCTGTTCCTTGCTACCCACACTATTTGGATATTCGGAGGTCCATATGGGTTGATCCCTGCTATCCACTAATGCTGAGATTTGGGATATTGGGAGGTCCCCTGGGGCTAATTCCTACTATCCCTCTATTGGGAGGTCCAATAGGACTAATCCCTGCCACTCCGGTATTGGGAAGTTCTAGTGAATTAATCCCTATTATCGGGTGGAGATAAGTAGGTGCAGCTATCGAGGTCTAAAATATGGGCCACTACATGAGTTGGATCCTAATAGCAGGGATTAGTATGCAGTTATTGAGGTCTAAAATATAGGCCACTACATGAGTTCGATCTCGCTATCCAGTGTCTTAAAGTGTTGTCTCTTGAGTATGAACTTGAGGAATAACTAAGAGTAGATGGAAATAATATTGTAATTATAGATATATGACTTAATTGGAATATATAATAATAAGAGAATAGCGATATAAACGACTTAAATTAAGAGGCATTACAACATACAATAAAATTAAATTTTATATCGTATGACCAGTTTAGGCCTATAACTGAAAATATATAATGAAAATAATAAATGAACTACCATACATGCCTATGATACTTGCATGATGTGTGCTACATATGTGCATGATGCAGTTCGTATTCCATTAAATTCACCCCTGAGTGTATACTCAACGGTCGGTGTTTTCGATGCGTAGGTAGGAGATAGTAGATTGCAGCTAGCTTCAATAGATAGTGTAGTTGACAACCTTTTACTGGGTATATATGTATATTTTGAATCCTTTTGTATGAGTTAAAGCTAGGGGACTTATGTATATAGAGAGCAAGACAGGGCCCAGTGATGTAAATTAGTATATTCTGACTTATAAATTATAACACAGATTATGAAGACAATACGATGATATGCATGATATATATATATGTGTATGTGTGTGTGTTGCCTGATGATATGGTGTTTGAGACACATGTGTGTGGTTGCTTGATGATGAGATGAGTACTGGGAGGACCAGAAGGGTCTAAATGGTTGTGACATGGATGTAAATGATTATAAAAGTGCATTTTACAGGTTGAAAATTACAACATCCACGGAATATACATGAAAATAATGAGAATAAAATAAATTACATTACAATTACCTAAAATACAATCTAATCGAATAAAAAATAAAATTACATCAAAATTACCTAAAATACAATATACCAATTATATAGAAATAAAATAATTAGGAAAAAGAAAAAAGTTAGACAATAGTAAATGGAAGGAGATAAGATAATAAAATAAATGGTGAAAATTAAAGAGTCAACTTCACTAGATATTGGATAAGAAGGAAAAGACAAGTTAAATAAAACTCGATAGATCTCAAATAACTTGCATCACAACAAAAACACAGTGTTAGTATGAAGCGATTAATAAAACTGATAGAAAGAATAAATAATAAAAAGAACATGAAATAAACGATTAAATAAGAAATAAAAACAATTAAATAACATACGAAAAGAGAATGAATGGTAATCAAATCAAAAAAATAAAGGACAATATACTAATAATGATCAAATAAAATAGGTGTACTACATCTAATTAATAGATGAATACCTAAATAGGATAAGGTCACCACATTTAACTGGTAAATGGGCATCCAATAAAATAAAACAAAAGGGCACTATGCCTGACTGGCAAACGAATGTAAAAAGAAAAAGAAAATAAAGAAGAAGAAGATTTAGTCGACCCACCGTGTATAATTGCTTTTAGGAATTCACTCGATAGAAAATGGGTAAAAAGTTTTAAAAGAAACTCTAAAAATTAGAAAAAAAAGGTGTTTAAAAAGTGTTTCTCATGTTTTTAGGTGTGCACTTACTGAGAAAAATCGACCCTTTAGACTGGCACAAAGTTTGACTTATATACATAAAAATCGAGACTGAAAATGATCGTTTTGGCCAAAATCGCCGTTTTCCAAAGCGAAATGGCTGTTTTGCAAAAATGGCCACTTTCACTATTAAAACAACTATTTTTTGCGGCCTGTAAAGGAGTCTGTGTGGGACTCTTATGCATGAAACTATACCTTTTTGGGAAGCTAAAAAGGCCATTTTGATAAAGGGAAAACTACCATTTTTGGTTAAGCCAAACGACTATTTTTGGCACCAAAATGATGCTATTTTGGGAAAATTTTATTTTTAATTGATTTTTTCCAAAATTTTACTTCGTATTGCGGGGGGCTTTGCCCCTTGTACCCCCTTGGCGTTAGTCTTGGGCATTAGCCTGAGCCCTCAGCCCACCACAGATGCTTATTTTTCTAACATTTTGGGTTGCAACACGAGCTTATCGGGTCGGGTTAGAGTCCTGAATCAAAAGTTAAGTATTTTTCTCGAGTTTTATAAAAAGGATTTTATATTTGGCGACAACATTCTTATTTATTAGAATTTTTTTTGTCTTCGTTCATCATTAGACAATTTGAACACGGGAGCCTCAGAAACCTAATGTCTACAACCTCTTCTTCTAAAAGCTCTCCCTCTTTTCCTTTTGGTGTTGGCTGTTGTCACTAAGGAAGCAAACTCCTTTAACTTCATCGTTGCCACATACAGCCTATTGTCATGGTTGAGCCCATGCTCAAATCGTTTGCACCTCTCAATTTCTGTAGGAACTATTTGTTAGATTTGTACCCTAAATCATATGAATATAAAGTTGTATTCATGTATTTAAACCTTGTGAATTAATGTATAAAGGCATTTCTATTTTTATCATGGTACTTTTTTATATTACTTATAATTATTTGCAATGTCTTAAACCATGTTATAAAGTCCCTGGTATGAAATCATAGTGCTGAGAAAATCATGAAGTGTTCATGATGTGAGATTCTTATTGCATGCAAATGTGATATACCTAAATATCCCCGACCACAGTATTAACAAGATGGGAATTTGTTAATGCGGATAGATTAGCACATATTATACTTCTTGATTGGATCAAACAGTAGTTCTCACAAGCTATAAGCATAGAGATGGTTAGAGTAACATGTGGAGGCTTACTTAGGAAGTAAGTACATCAGAGACCCCTCATGAGATCATCACATGGATACTTAATCAATTTCAGTGAAAGTATCTAACCATATCAATAGTGCAAGTATCATTAGACTTGAGATGACTAACTATCTTAAATAAGGAATGACATACTTTGACTCCAAAGCTTTTACTTCGAACAAGAAATATACATAGTAAGATGCTTAGGTATGGCATGACATATTTGAAGATAGGGTAGTAATCAACAAAGGATTCCCCACCCCAATTATAGTGGAGAGTTTATCTCACAATTCTGATGAGTAATTTTAATTGATGAATTTTTGCCAAAGTAAGATGCCATGTGTGAATGGGATTCACAAAGGGCATTTTTGAAATAAATGTGAAATTATCAAAACAATATGTGTAGTGCTTAATTAGACATACTTAGTTAAGCTTTGAGTTGACACAAGTCCATACTCTAAACTGGATGGGATAAAAAATGATGAAATGTCATGCCCCGACTTTCAGTCCGGTTTTCCATAAGTTTAGAAATGGAATTAGAAGAAAAAGTGGGAAATAAAATGGATGTACGGATTGTGTAGAGTCGATTGGTGTGAATTATAAAGCGAAAAATTATCGAAGGGCAAAATAGTAATTTTATGAAAAGTCCAAAGGCAAAATGAAAAATTCATTATTCATGGTCAAAAAGAGGAAAGAGACAAAAAGAGGGGAGAGAGACACATGAGAGTTATAATGAAGTGACATGGGGCATAGTAATAATGAGAAAATGCGGTAAAAATGAGCTTTGAAAGCGGGCTCTAGTGAAGTGAATAGTGCCCTGGGCCAAACGGAGTTAATCCGATAAAAAATTAGTATTAATTATAAGATGTATTGTGGTAAAATTTGAAAATAATTAGAGGTCATATAAGAGATTAAAAGTTAAAAAAATCTAAATTTATGGTCTACGACAGACAATAAATTAATTAGAGCTGAATGGAAAAATTTAGAAATGTGTTTAGAAAATTTAGAAAGTGGCACATCCTGATGGTTAAAAATTATGAGGAATCCAAAAATCTTAATGTTGGAATTTTTTGAAGATGGGAAGTATGAGAAAAAAATTAATGGATTAAATTCACATTAAATGTGTACATATGTAAGAAAAATGACAAATAATTGTGTAGGGATCATTTTTAGCCATTGGATTAAATAGTAGTAGGATTAATCTTGGCCATCCAAATGGAATTAAGTGGGGAGATGAGGTGTAAAGGATTAAATGATATTTTTAAACCAATTACATGTGAAAAAATCCCAACCATCCAAGTGTAACATGCTATTTTTAATCCTTGCCATCCATCTCATATATAAACACCCAAATATTAATATTTTATTCATTTATTTGCAGCCAACACTCCCCTAAAACCTCTTATGGCCGAAATTTCCATTATAAATTCCCTTCCCCATTTTTTTTCATCTCATTACACCTAATAATCACTAAATATTATAATTAAAGGATTATTCTATCCCCTTATTATGCTAGCTACCCAAAAATCCATGGAAGGAGCAAGGAATTAGAGGAGGAAAGGAGGTGTTAGGGAAGGGTTTATGTAACACCCTTTGCCCATTCTCCCTAAAAACAGGCAAGGCGTGCTACTTCCCGTGAGGTCACCCATCCTTGGATTTGCCCAGGGTCTTTCATTTAACTTCTATCACATTACATATTTACCAGTCTAGAAGTTTACTTTAACAATTATTATGGTCTAAATTAAACCTACCAGGCATATGACTCTTATATGCCTGATCTTACAGTCAATTATTAGCCTAGGCTTTGTTTACAGTTACCAATTCAGTTATATTACTATTGTATCTAATTATTATCTCAATAATGCCACAATTACCATTCGTTTACCCTAACTACCCACATGCATATGTATGAGTGTCTCTACTCACTTATCATATAGTCTATTCATCGATAGCATTCCTGGACAGTCATCTTCTGCATCGCTGGTTGCCTGCTTCACATCCTTCATACATCTATCACCTGCGCATCGAAAACCCGATACACTGAGTATGCACTCAGTGGTGAATTTAACCAAACATATCATGTACTTTTTATTACATGCAAACACACAAGGCATACAACCTGTATTTTGTTCATCTATGACCTCATACCTTTCACCTATCAATCCTCAGTTGCTCTGATTTATTCACAAGTTGCCCCCAGTTTATTTTCTCATATCATCTATGCGTTCCTAAAAGGTTCACTATTAGTTATTACCTTAGCATTTTGTAATCTTCATCTATCTCAGCCTATCCTCTCATCTGTTGTTACTGTGTTCTCATAAATTCACTTTAAATATTTTTACCATCTATTTATTACCTTTTATCCATCCACCTATGTCCTTTAGATCCATTTAATAAGTGCCTAGATATAAGTTATTAACCCTGTTATTTCTATCCTTCATAATTTATTTTATCTTTACACACCTTTACGATGTCCCATTAAATTTCCCCAAGTTTAGTCATTCTCAACCCTCACAAGTTACTACATTATTTTCCCAATACATGTATTCCTAGTCTTTAACCCTTTACGTCCAGTCTTTTATCACTTTAAGTTCACTTATCATATTATGCAAGTTACATCATTACTTTAAAAGATCCATATTATTCCAATTAAGATATTTAATCACATTACGTTCATGGCCCATATCAGATAGACGATGCTTAAAAAAATTAGACAGTTGGATGCGTCTTGTGCAATGGCCCACTTTTATGGCCTAAGTAGCTGCACCTACCTTGCCCGATAGCAGGGACCCGTCTGTAGACCACTCCCAATATCTACAACTCATAGCAATCAATAACACACAAATGGATAGCAGGGACCCGTCCGTAGACCACTCCCAATATCCATAAACATATCAATTAGGAAAAGGATGGATAGCAGGGACTCGTCCATAGACCACTCTCAATATCTATCATCAACACATAGTAGTAGGCCTCAGAGGGACCGACCACCTAGCAGTTGCTAATCCCTAGTTGACCAGTCAATCCATCCAGTGAGTGTTTAACTGATGGGCCATTAATCTTTTACAAAAATAATTATTAACATCAAATCATATTTTAAAATTACATTTTTATTTTCTGACATACCTGATATCATTAAATTTTCATTTCCCCTCATTTCAGAACCCCATTATTCTCAGCACACAAATCTCAGTTATAAGAGCATTATCATATCATAATTTAATCACATTGTTCCATCCAAATACAAATAATTTCATAGCTGACCTAATATCATTTATCATGTACATGATATTCACTTACTGCAATCTCATCCACCCATTCTGGTTTTACTTTCAGTTTTATTCACTCTATTTCTTCCATTCAATTGCCTATTTTCTCATATATTAATTCAGTAATACTAACAATTTCCATAAGCGTATATTTCATGCCTTTTATTTTATTTCTATTTTGTATTTTATTATACTCGTTAACCTTCCAATCTTAATGACTTACTCTTACAGTTACTGGATTGATACAATAGTCTTTCCCTATTCCATCAATTACTTTAACTTGATATTTTATTGTATTCTTTAGATTGATTATTCTGTACTTATGCTTTTCCAAAATTTCGCCAATTACACTCTCCCTTTGGTGATTAAAAATTCCTACAATACTCATATTTTATTTCCCCTTAAATTATGCCCACATGTATTGCACCTTAATTTATTCTTTTTCTGAACCTTTAAATTTTCAGTTAGA
>CANXYI011363697.1:0-10991 GCA_948208565.1 Hura crepitans | reverse complement strand
TTTGAGAGGATTTAGGGCTTGAATTTATGGAATTTTAGGAATAAGAATGGAGGAAAATTGACTTTTCTACTAGTTATAATAATTTTTTGATGTAAAGAAAAATTAATTTTTCAAAAAGTATATAAAGGGAATTTTTCCTCTCTTCCCAAATGTACACAACATCACCATCCTCTACCCCTCAAGTCTCCATTTTCAACCGACTTCTCTGTCTCTCCCTTTTTTTGTGATTTTTCTCTCCTCAAAGGGACCCACAGGGTAAGGTTGCACTTGAAATGATGAGCGTCCTAAGATGAGTCTGTAGACACCAAAATTGTCTAGAACGACGGAGTATTTCTAGAGAAAAACTGAAAAGAAAATTGAGGTGAATAGTAACTTTCTCTCTCTTAGGTTTTCTTTTTCTACAAATTTTATTTTTCATGGGTTCCTAAGATGTTATAGAGCATGTATCTAGGCTCAAAATATTTTTTTGACTTCTAGATTATTTTATATTATTTATTAAAGTTCATACCCTTTTGTATTTGTAGGTGAAATGACAACTCGAGCCTTCTGAGGCAAGGAGAAGGCATGGGCCAACTTCAAAGGTCCTATAAGACCTTGTTAAGTAAGTGTAATCACTTTGAATATGCTTAATTAACCATTTAATGCATTATGTATATTATGGCATAATTGAAATAAATGGTAATAAATGCATAGAAAATGAAATAAATGCTATAAAAATTAATTGTGACTTATGACATGATAAATATATGATATATGATAATTCGGTGTGATTGAATGTGATAAAAAAAATATGAAAATGTGATTTTATGCTATAAGTGCATTATGTGAGTAAAAACCCGAAAATGCCATATTGTGTGCTTATGTCTAAAAATGCATGCATATGATATTTTTATGAATTGAAACATGTATAAATGATGTAATAAGTGCTAGAATGCCATAAAATAACTTGTTATGCTTATGTGCGGTATTATGCCTAATTGAACCATAATATGCATATTACAGAATGGAATAATTATACAACATGATAACATCATAGAATTATGTTAATATGGTAAATAGAATACAAATAAACATGGTACAGAAGACAAATAGGACATTATTATCAAACATAAGTCCATGCAGATGACAAATCATGCACATGTCAATAACATAAGTTTATATAGATGTGATCATGCTTATAGATAGGTCCACATGATTAGGATGAAAATAATAAAATAGTTATAACAAAAAAATTATGAATTATACAATATGAAACAACTTAAAATGATGACCTACTCCTATGATTAAAATTGGGATTACATAGAATCACCTCACTTGTAATCAATCCTTAGAAATCCTAGGTCTATGAAAATAGCATCAGTATATATAATGGGAAGCCTTAAATTTTACCCTTGTAAGTGGACTTCAAGCAATAATGCAAAAGGTAAAGTTTTGGAAGAATAGACTTTAAGTATGGGCCAAATAGGACTAGTAAAGTGATTCTTAGTTAGAGTCCTCCCCTAGACTCACTGACAGTGGATTTAGGCTCTCAGAATTTCCTCCGTTCTGAGCTCTCTCTTTCATCATACCCAAGATAGGTATTTATGGGCTTAAGGTTAAAAGTCTCCCATCCAGAAGTGATCGAATCCTTTTAGGATTGGGAGACAAAGTCTAGATAAGAATTTCACACTTCTAAAAGCTTTTTATCAACAAGTTTGTATGAACTTGTACAGCTTAGTCCGTGTAGACTTGAGTTATGGGCTTTCCCACTAGTTTATAGGCTTTAGGCCAAGTTTTGTTCAGTTTATGCAAACATGGGCTTTTGCTTGTCCATATGGATCTTAGGCTTTGGGCTTAACTATTCTAGGTTGGCTATGGTGATGACCTCATAGCTTTAAATATGGGTGAACTTGTGCCATTTTAATCTATGTAGACTTGGTTTCTAGGTTACTTACCTTATTTCTTAAGCCTATCTCTAGTTATCATCATTGGCTAAAAAGTGATGCATTTATAACTGTCCCTATTTTTGTGTGTATTATGAAATGCCAAAGCAATAGTGCACATCAAAGTACTTGAGTTAGAAGTACTTAACTAAAAGTATACTTATGTGGTGCAAAGGTACATCGAATATAGTGCCTACCTCTTAATCATTGTAAAAGGTTGCTATACCTGAGTTTTATTTTCCCTTCAAAAAAGAATTAATATTTGTGAAGAAAAGTACACCGAATATGGGTGCTTGTTTGTCTTCAGGAGAAGTAAAAATCCAACTAGATCATAACACAATTTTTCTTTGATATTTCTAGATAAGGTTTGAAAGTAAGCTATATTGAATATGGATGCCTACTTAACTTTAAGTGAAGATGAACTACACCAAATACGGGTGCCTGTTTTCCTTTAAAGGAATTTTAATTAGTTAAAACGGAAGAAAACTACATCGAATATGGGTGCCTATTCACCTTCTATTGTATATTCTTACTATTTTCATGTCTTCACAATATAGTTCATACACTAAATAATTTTGATCGCAACTAAGGTTGTTTGACTAATAAGGTATGACTGGGTGAAAAGAAGTTTTGATTACACCTAAGGTTGTTTCACCGATCAGGTTTGACTGAGTGGAAATTATTTTAATTGCACTTAAGGTTATTTGATCAACGAGGTTTGACCATATGGAAAGAAATTTTGTCACACCTAAGGTTGTTTGACTGACAAGGTTTGACTGAGTGGAAATTATTTTGATCACACCTAACGTTATTTGATCGACGAGGTTTCTTCGAATGGAAAGAAATTTTGATAGGTTGTTTGATCGATGAGGTTTGACTGAGTGGAAATTGTTTTGGTCACACCTAAAGTTATTTGACTAATGAGGTTTGACCGAATGGAAAGAAATTTTGGATCGCACCTAAGGTTGTTTGACCGATGAGGTTTGACTGAGTGGAAATTATTTTGATCGCAACTAAGGTTGTTTAACTGATGAGGTTTGACTATATGGAAAGAAATTTTAGATTGGCTTGTTAGGTTGAACTTGAGAGAGTTGGATTAGACATAGAGTCAAATTTGAGAGAATTAGATTGGACATGGAGTTAAATTCATGATAATTAGATTAGACATAGGGTCGAATATGAGAGAATAGGATTAGACATGGAGTTGAATATGAAAGAATTGGATTGGGCATGGAATCAAATATGAGAACATTGGGTTAAGCATAGAGTTGAATCCTATAAAAGAAAATGTGGTAGGAGTTAGTATTAGTTTGACATGGTAGGTTTGTCATACATACTTGCCTTTCATTAGTTATGGATGAGACTTTGATTCAGGAAAAAATTGAGTAGTTGTCAACTTTAATAGTGATTTGAATGTTAGTGCACATGTTTGCTCGAATTATGAAAGCTTAATTATATGTATCAAAGTCATTAACCATGTGTGAATGTGGTGGTTTCTAATATATATGTGACTTATGTGCTCATGTGAATTGATATGAATGTAGTTCCCTTGCTTAGTTCTTAGACAACTAGAAGGATGAACCTTTTCTATAATGTGTGGATTAATGTGACTCTATTTTGACTAATACATATGCATGTTACTTATCCTTTGTGTTTTTTGAGTTATATGACTGATGTCTAATAAGATGCTTATGCATGTAGACCTAATAAGTGGTGTGCCTATAACATATAGCTAATGTTGGATGAATGAATTGATACATGTGCAAATGTATGAATCTATTTGGTGATTGGTTTTCTCTTAGATGAATGAATGTATTCTATCCTATCTTAGATGAATGAGTAGGAAACCATAAAGTTGATGAATGAGATGACTTTAATAAATGAAAGCACTCTATCCTATGAATAAGCATGGAACCATGAAGGTGGTGGATAAGATGATTTTAGCGAATGAATGTGATAATAGAGTGATTCAATGTGAATTGATGGATATATATATATTGACTACGTGCTTACTTGGATAAGTGTGGGTGAATGAATTTGGTGATGAATGAGTGATATGCAAATTAGTTCCTAATCTTTTCTAGATGAAAGAATGTAGCAAGTTATGTTTTTAACTAAGTTGTGAATAGTGCATTTCTAATGAATGTAGTGATGCATATTTTTTTTGCTTATTTTCTTTTAAATGTATGTCTCTTGGATGCTTAGAACACTATTTTTAAAGATCCTCCAAGGTTCTTAATTGCCTTTTCCTCTCTTCTTACCTAAAAGGGGTATTTATGTCCTCTATGGTGTAAATATCCCGTCAAGAGATGGTAGAGTCCCTTTAGGACTAAAATTCAATGCCTAGATAAGAATCCCATGCTTCTGGAAGTTTTACATTATCAAGTCCATGTAGACTTAGGTTATAGGCTTTTTTGCTAGTCTGTGTGCTTTGGGCTAGGTTTTGTTTAGTCTATATAGATATGGTTTTAAACTATATGGACTTTAGGCTATGGGCTTGATATGGAGGTTTGGGCTAATATGGACCTAGGTTGGGTTTTTTCGTGCAGACCTTATCTCATGGGATGAAATAGGTCCATATAGACTAGCTTCCTAAAGGTCAGTGCCATTGCTTAAGATCCTATCTCTAGTTATCATCATAGGCTAAACTTTAGGCATTTATAGCATTTAAGACAATTGTATGAGTTTTTTCCTTGATGATTGAATGAATGATTCATCTCTTATAACGTATGAATGGTGAAGGCATATACATGTTGACCAAGGTACATTTTTTGTTATGAAGAATGAATGTTCTTTTGTGATGGATGTATGAATGAAGGTAAATGTATGAACAAACAGAAGGTGTACTTTTTCCTAAAATGGATGTGTAATTGAGTGTGAGTGAGTAGGCCTATTGTTTGTGATATATGTGTGACAAAGTTTCTAAATGCACAAGTTAATACTTGTTTTGTTATTAAGATCATTTTCCTTTCAAACTTATCATAGGGAAAGGTTGGGTTTGAGGAAAGAGTGAAGTTGTGAAGTTGTAAGCTAGGTTGGGTTAATGAGAATAAGATGTCTCTTAAAGAAAAAAGTCAAGTTAAAGTGATGGAAACAATGGTGTAGCTAAGGCTTAGGTGAAATGTCAATTTGCCGTAGAGGGTATTTAAGCATGTGTGGCTAAAGAGTGAATGATTTTGATGAATAAGCATGCAAATGTACATGATTGCATAGCATTGTACTCTTTTTATTAACTGTCCAATGTTTTTCCAAATAAATATTTTCTCTCGACCTCTAATTGTTGCCAAGATCACCCTTTAAGGGTTTTCAATCTAACGAGGTATGCTCTAATTTTGCCTAAGCCGCCCTTATGAGTTTTCAACCTAGTGAGCTTCTTTTTATTCTTTTTTTTATTTTTTTTATTTTTATTTTTTTTACTTTTTAATTTAGCTTATCCATATTTGGTTTGGTATCTAATTATGCCATGTTTGATCGATTAAATCTAGACTTGTACCTTATGTTTTGGGGCTTTTTGCCATAGGAGATGGATCTTTTTATATCAATAAGTAGTTCACTACGAATGCTAGCTTCATGCCCCCTTAGTGTTTTGAGTCTTTACACTTTTGCTGAATGTTGAATGTCATCTTTTTGACATTTCCAAGTATTGCATTGATGAGATCCCTATTATAAACTAGTCTGAAGATTTTTTGACTAAATATTTTCTCTCAATTTCCCTAACTTTTTCCTAAGCTCATGCTCTTGGTTTATTAACCTAGTAAGAATTAGAAAACTCATTTTTTAAATGAAGGCAACCATAATTGAAAAAAAATGCTCAATTGTTTAAGGCTTATGATAAATCTTCCTATTTTTATAGGCTTTGGAGTTTAGGCATCTTAAAGCTTCTAACCTTTTGGATTTTAGGTGAGCAATAACCATGAAATGTTTTTAGAAAATGATTGGATAGAATGAATTTGATGTTTTAAGTTTTGGAGCCTACTGAATTTAAACCTTTTTTAAGAATGAATGCTATGAAAGCATTCATTCAGGTTTAATTGCACTCGGTTTGTTATTTTCTTTTTATGTCACATCTCACATTGAGGGATATTTATCATGCCTTATAAGAAAAAATCAAGTCTTGAGCTTTAGAATTATGCACAGCAGTGGTGAGCCATCATGAACTATTCATGGTACCTGTAGATTAAGCTTATCATGTTTCTTTACTTTTTTTTGAAATCTCTTAATTCACTTTCAAGAGTACCATGTTATGCAATGATTATGGTACACAAATATGCTAATGAAAAGCCAAAATGATATTTTATTAAACTTTAATTGCTCTATCATAAAAGAAAGAAAACAATTTGAAAAGAGAACAAAGATAGTCTATCCTATCTTCGTTGGATCTTTCCATGTCCTTGATTCGCAAGATCTTGCAGTTAGTCAAGAGTTAGCCCATGAGGTGGTAAATTAAATGTCAGAAATACGGAACCTTGTTTTTTAGAGATTTGGGGGATATTGGTGAGGTTTGGTAATGGGTGATCTTTAAGATAAGGTATCGCATCATGGTTTATAAGGTCTTAGATGGCTCGATGAAGGGTTTTGTAGTTGTTAGTCAGATGGCCAATTTTTTGGTGATAAGCACAGTATAGGTCATGGTTATGTTTAGTTGAAAATGGCCTAGTTGGTGGTTCTGGTCTCAATGGATGAATGAGGTTTTTGTTCCTTAATTCCATGAGTATTAATGATAAAGGCATGTTAAACTTAGCGAATTTGCGTGACGGGTAACTAGGCTTAGTTTCTCAGTCACTATTTACCCTCTTAATGGTATTTAACTTGGCGAATTCTTCTCAAATCATGGCTCAGAAGTTCTCCATTTTGAAAGGTAGAGCTTCTTTCACAATTGCTCTAATACTCTGTAACTCTTTACTCTTTAATGTCATCTTTAAAGATTGGGATTTCTTTTTGAATGTAAGGGTCCTTTCCCTAGAATAGCCTAAGTGAAGGATGGTCCTTATAGTTAGCATGATACAGTTGTTAATATGATATGATGTATGCTTTAAGCATTATGATTATGATGCTATGTTATGCTTAACTTGCATGGATGATTATGAGATTAAAGGTTAGTGATGCATGTGATATGTACATGGTGTTCCTAGACATAATGTGGATATGTGATGGATGCACATCACACTTATACTAGATAAGATCGTACAAGGTGAATGAAGTCTACATGATAGATGATATGTGTTTCATGTATGGTATGTCAAATGTGAATGCATGGGTATATGGGTGAGGTCTACATGTTATTCTTGTTAATTCATACAAGGTGGATAGTAAATACATGTATGGATGAATAATACATGACTAAGCCTAAATATTATGCGTGAAGATGCATATGCAACTTATGAAAACTATGTGATATGTGTATGACATGTTTGTGCAAGGTGACAATGCATGAACAATTATTTCTAAGGTATGATGCGAGCTATCTCTATAAAGTACATGGATTATAATACGTGATTGTTTTGGTGTTCAATGGACAGGTGAGTCTTCTAAGCATATTTGTGGATGGTTTCATGATGAATGATGTATGCTTCACATGTTAGGGCACTTATTGGTTCATTATATAAAATAGAAGTACAAAAGATGTATGCCTAGAGGTATATTTATGATGCATATAGGGGGTGAAGATATATGTGTGGCTTTATATGGATACATGTGAGGATGTATGCATGAGAATATGAGATACACATATGAGGTGCTTATTCCTTAGATGATATGGTGCTTATGTTATGCATGCCTACATGGATGGCTGATGTATGGGTGAGGTTAGGAGATCCTAATATAGGGGTAATCCTAAGGAATAACATGTGCTAGTGTGAGATATGAAATATGTTTACAATGTATGCAACCTAGGGTGTTATAGATCAATCATGCAAGTAATGTGAATAGGGTATTGTTGTTCATATGCAACATATGTTGATGTATGAAAGCTTATAACTTTAGTTGATGTATGAAAGCCTATAATTCTAGTCCATGATTTCTAGAGTTGCCTAATGTTATGCATTATTCTTATTAATGCCTAATAGGTGTGCTCCATGTCTCATGTATGAATGGTGTCATAAGAGCAAATATGATCTATATATATATGTGGATGTATGGTAATGATAGTTAATGTATAGATGAATCATAGGATACTGATGGTTTGTGCATCATGTGAGGATGTATGCATGAGAATACACATGTGAGGTGCTTATGCATATGCCATGTTTGAGGGATGATATAACTTGTGACATGGTTTGTGAGTTGTGCCTTAGGTATATTATCTTGATGCCTAGAAGGACTAATACTATATGTGACACATGTTAGTGTATGAGATAAAGATATATGTATGCATGAAGATACATCATGTGAAGAAACATGTAAAAGATGCATGTAAATAAGAAGATACATATAAGGATGCATGGTAGATCTTAGGCATATAAAGATGGAGATGTTTTGTAAAGATGTATGTAAGGCATATGAATATACATTTTTACAAGATGCATAAGTGCCTATATGATATACATTTGAATTAAGACATTGCATGTATTAAATAACAAAAGAACTCATAAGATACACATGGTTTATTTATACAAGTAGGTACAATAAAATGTTATATGTTTGTATACAAAAAGGATACATGTTAGATGTACAAAGACAAACACAAGCAGTAGGCCTTCTAACCTTATTACTCCCACACACGTGGTCTTAGCAATTCTTCGTAGGTGGGCTTACCTAAGCATCACTAGGGGTTGTCTAGGTTTGAATATAGGCTTAATTAGGCCCAATAACCCCTCGTATTTAAAGCGCATGCAAGGATAATGGCCTATAACATTTAAATCTTGTTTGAGGTGAAATTAGGATGGGCCTATTCCAGATAAAAGGCACAATGGGCTTGGCCTCACTTTAAATAAGATTAAATGTGAAAGGCTTATATAGTAAGCACAAACTTTTAGGGTTATACAACTTAGGGGAAGTTGGTAGGCTTAATTATATGAGCTTATGGTTTGGTCAAAAAGGCTTACGGCTCGCACAAGTGAAGGTCCCTCCTAACGGGTCTTTCCAATTAAGGATAAGAGCAACTGATTAATTCACATTTTCATATACCTAAAGGCATGAGGTTTGTGAGTGATGGATATGCTAGCACTTCTCCATTATTGAATGACAAATGGAATAATGGTTCACAACACCATTCATGGTAAAAGGGATAATTTATATAAGATACAATGCATGGGATTGATATAAATTAGAATATTAGATGGCATATTATTTGGACACTTTTAGATTGAGATTCTCAATCCCTAATGGATTCACCACTATAGAGAAAATATTTATTTACCAAGGACAAGATCGATTTAGTGTTTGGGAGTCACCACTTAGCCTCTACACCAGAACCTTTGATCTTCTGTACTAATAATATGCCATTCATTATATTGTAACATTTATCAATCCTGAATCAAGCAAGCATGCATTATATTTAAAATAGTTATGTCACCTTTTCATGTATAAGAAGTAAATTGTTGTATTTAAAGCATACACCAAGTATATTGCACATCTAGAAAGTAGGTCATTAATTATTTATTTTTTAACCTGACAATTACCCATAATTCCATAGAAATTGGTGGTAATTGCCCAACTCCTATCTCTAGGAGATTGGCCTTTATTAAAATACATTTTTTTTATTGTGACTTCAGATTAAGAAAAACTCAAAACCAATTTTATTAGGAAAACACCAATTAGTTATTGTAGAGAACAATTTTAATGTTAAGTTATGCATTTAGTGTGTAAAACAAGTTACTTAACTACCTATTACAACCCTAAATAAACTAGAAGATATAATAGGTACAAAACCAAAGGAAATAAAACAAATCACTTAATTTGTCCCATTTGTACTTCGATAAGTCCGTGCAAATTATATGAAGCTCTAGCATGTGTCCATGCAGACTACTTATTGTAAGGGGGTTATTACATCCATTCGGACCTCTACTCCAGTGAGAAAGGTCACTTGCATCAACTCAAATGAAAGGTTAACAATACCAAATAAGGATTCGTAAGGACACATAAAGAGGAAAAGAAATACAAATATATGCAAAAACTAGAATTCAAAACAAATGTCTGCGTGGACTACATTCCTCATAAGATGGAGTCCGTGCGGACTACATAACAAAATAAACATGCATAACACAAATACATCCATGCAAACTATGTTCCTCGTGAGAAGGAGTCCATGCAGACTTTAAAAAATAAAATAAACAAGAATTAGACAAGATCATCCATATAGACTACATTCCTCATGAGAGGAAGTCCGTTCAGACTATACAATAGTTTCAGTATGTCAACAATATGCATATTATATAACGAAATAATTATACAACATGATAACATTATAGAATTATGTCAATATGGTAAACAAAATACATTAGAACATGATACATAAGACAAATAGGACACTATTATCGAACGTAAGTCTATGCAGATGAAAAATTATGCACATGTCAATAACATAAGTCCATTTAGATGTGATCATGCCTATAGATAGGTTTGTTTGTGTAACATCTGAAAGTTAAGGTCTTATGAACATTACCTTCTAGGCTCGAGTGATGTTCCCTGCGGTGCGGGACATCGTCATGAGTCCAGTGACTGGCGTATTAGTCATAAAACTTTGACAGGCCTAAAAATAGGGAAAACAACTGAATTAAAAAATTTAGCAGAACCAATAAATCATTTCGGGTCAAGAACTAGTGGATGAGGAGATAAAATGAGTTTAGGACAAGATAGCCTCAGGATGTGCCGAGACGGACCCAAAAATATCATACTCTGAACCTCAAAAATTCCAGTGAGTATGATGGAGAAGGAATTATAATTTTTTGAGGTCAATAGATATTTTTTCTAAATATTTTATTCCAGCGAGTGAATAATGTCAAAAAGTCAACTGTTGAATTTTTACTTGAAATTTTATATGGGCCTTAGTTACACTAATTGAGGATTTTTAAAATTGAAATGAGAATTTTTGGAGGTCTAGAGAATTTTTTAAGAATTTTTTAAGCTAAA
>CANXYI011363612.1:0-11157 GCA_948208565.1 Hura crepitans | reverse complement strand
ATGAATGTAATGAGTGCTATCCAAAAGGGGAAGCCTATTGAGTATGAGATCAAGAGTGATGGTTGCTATATTACATGAGCAGATATGTGTTCCAAATTGCGAAGAGCTAAAGAAGCAGATTTTACAAGAAGCTCATAGTGCCCCTTATGCTATACAACTTAGTAGCATTAAGATGTATTAGGATTTGAAGACTTCTTTTTGGTGGCTAAACATGAAAAGAGATGTGTCAAAATTTGTGACCAAGTGCCTTACATGTCAACAAGTAAAGGCAGAGCATCAAGTTCCCTCTAGATTGCTTAATCCTACAGTGATTCCTAAGTGGAAATGGGATAGGGTCACTATGGACTTTATAGTCAATTTACCTATGAAAAGAAGCAGATGTGATTTGATTTGAGTTGTGGTAAATCATTTGACCAAGATTACACATTTCATACCAGTTTGGATAAACTACTTTTAGAAAAGCTAGTTGAACTATATATTGATAAGATTAACAAATTGCATAGAGTGCCTACTTCCATTATATTGGATTGAGACCCAAGGTTTACGTCGAGGTTTTGAAAGAAGCTTAACAATGCCTTAGGCACTTGATTGAGTTTCAGTACGACATTTCATCCTCAGATTAACAGTCAATCAGAAAGAGTCATTCAGGTAACCTTTGATACTTGAGTGATTTTTTATGTTAAGTTATGTATGATGTTCATGTTAAAGCATGCTTGATAGGTGCTTGAAGATATGTTGAGAAGCTATGCTATTGAATTTAAGAGAATTTGGGAATACTACCTTTCATTAGCAGAATTTTCTAACAACAATAGTTATCAAGCAAGCTTGAGAATGGCTCCTTATAAAGCTTTATATGAAAGGAAGTGCAAAATTCCTTTATGCTGGAATGAGCTAAGTGAAACCAAGCTTATGGGACCAAATTTGATCAATGATGTTGAAGAAAAGGCGAAATTCATTAAGGATAGATTGAAGGCAGCTTTAGATAAATAAAAGTCTTATGTTACCTTGAAGAGAAAGGATGTTCAGCATGAAGTAGGAGATAAAATGTTTGTCAAGGTTTCACTTTAGAAGAAAGTGAAACAGTTTGGAAAGAAAGGGTAAGTTAAGCCCAAGATTTATTGGTCCATACGAAGTGATTGAACATGTGGGCCCATTAGCCTATAAGTTGGCTTGCCTCTTGAGCTTCAGCAAATATATAATGTCTTTCACATGTCTATGCTTTAGAGATGCAGATTAGAATGCTCACATGTTTTATCAGCAAGGGAAGTAGAGATACAACCTTATTTGTTTTATAAAGAGGAACCAATAAAGATCATAGCCAAAAAAGTGAAGGAGCTGAGGAATAAGACAATGCCTTTAGTAAAAGTGCTTTGAAAACATATTGGCATGAAAAAAGTTACCTGAGAGAGTGAAGCTCAGATAAGGGAGCAGTACCCTTAATTGTTTGAAATAAGTAATTTCGAGGATCAAATTTCTTTTAAGAGGGGAAGAAATGTTATACCCAAAAATCCCAAGGTTATGAATAGTACTTCCCGAGATATAAATAGTATTTCTCAAAACTCAAGTCACACTAATCTTACTGAATGGAATTATAAATCATAATAAATTTTTGGGTGAAATTTGAAGTGAAAAAAGAAGTCATTTAGATAGTTAAAAATAAAATAAGTTTTTTTATGGTAGTGTTTGTGAATAGTGACCTAGTGTAAGCTAAACCGTAAAAATATTTCATTTTTGCTCAAATTGACTTAAGATTGATACAACTTGATACTCAAATAATCTAAATAGTATATTGGAAATGAAATTTGAATTTTTGGATATCAGGAAGTAATTTTACTAAAACGGGTAAAGTTAAAAAGTTACATTTTTTTCAATTTTTTTGGATTTTTTAGCTCGAGTTTTTAGAGGCTTATTGGACTTGGATTATATGATTTTTAGAGGTTTAATTGGATGTTATTTAAGGGAAAGAAAGGGGGGATTTGGGTTAAAAAGGAGAGAGAACAATGTTGAATTAATTTTAAGCCACACATATATAAGTGGGCCAATAACTTAAAATGGAGTTAACCTTGGAATAGTGCTCACCATCCTCCTCATCCCTTCTTCTTGAGCCGATGCCATTGACAAGGTAGGGCTCCCCCATTTTCCTTCTTTCTTTATTTAATCTCTTCCCTTTAAATACCTTCCAACCTAAAATCATCCCTCCATAACCCCTAAACCTCAATTCTAGCAATAGATTGCCGAGAACTCGAAGGATTTTCACGATTTTGAGTTACGGTGAATATTAATACTATTTTGATTGGGTAAGTTTTTCTAAGCTTTGGTATTTTTCTAAGGTTCTCTAGGTGCCCAAGAGTATGTTTATCAAGTTAATTTTAAGTTTTAAAGTACGTTTATAAATTTTTACATATCGAATATTTATTATACTATAAAGCAAAGTGAGAAATGGAAAGATAAAGGCAAGGAGAAGGGTTAACCAAGCTTATTGGTTTATTTTAACCTCAAAGTTAGTGTAATCAATGTAATTTATCATGTATGTATATGTGTATATATGATTAAGTGTATGTAATAGTGTATGGAAAATTATTAATGGCATCTATTAATTGTTAAATGCTTATGAATAATGGTAAGTGACTCTATATTGATAATTTAATGCTTTTAAAATGGTTACTCGAACATGAATTATGCCTTAAGTATATTGGCAGAATGGCCTAAAGAATTTTTGTGTGTGTGTATGTGTTGTGAATTATATATGCATATAAGGTAGAACACTTATAGATGATGTTATGTGACCTATGAGCATTCTATGATGTTTATGAGATGTTCACACAAATTATGGAAGTGTGGGAGCAAGTGGTGGATGAATGGTTCACTATACATAAATGTTTAATGTAGTGAAGGCTAATTATGTTATGATTATATGCATGGAAATGAAATAATGAAGTATGATTTTTGAGCTAATATGGCCGAAACTTACAAGGCATATTATGATGTGATGTTACTCATGAATGTATGATCTTAAGAGTATCTATTGCTTATATGATGCTATGAAGGCCTAATTCATGCTTAATTTTTTTAAAAAGTATGTGTTCATGATATAAAACATATATAAATGGCACTTATGTAAGCATGTGAAGGCAATATGTGGTTATGTATGTTAAAATACATAAGGTAAATATAATGAAATCATAAATCTATCATTTTTCCCTATTTATCATTTATTGGCCAAACCCTTTTTAAAATTCATGTTAAGCTATATTAATACAAAGTGAGATAAATATGGTGATTAGTCTATATGAGTCAATAACCTAGATTGGATAGGTTGACTAGTCAATTAGGGGTTGAGCAGCTGCTGGGGTACTTTTGTACCTAATGTCATGACCTACGGGTCCTATGTTGATTTTTGTGGCCTACAGATCCTATAATGATGATACTAGGCTTTTATAGTCCTGATGACCTTCGAGTCTAAATTATTGGGCCATCACGGTTCTGATGGCCTCAGTGGCCTAAATGTCCTTGTTATCCAGTATAGTTATGAGTTTTCTTAAGTATAGGTAAATGAATTAATTAATGATGGATATCAAGATAAGAATCTTACAACTACAAAAAATAGATTTTCATTACACCATGATATCAATAATGTATATTTCATGAACACTGTGACATACACATATATTATGCCTTATATTTTTATCTTATCCAAGTTATTGTTTTGCATCTTAAAATGCTCATATGTATGTACAATTATGGATATGTGTGCACATAAATTACCTTGATTACACCACTAAGCATTCGCTTAGCACATCATTTTTATTTGTAATGCATAGCTAAAAGAACTAGATTAGAGTCAAAGCTTTGATAACTGGTGCAGATCAAGAGAAGAACACTTGCGGTGTTTTATTGTTCTATGTAGATAATTATGTGATGTATTTATATAGAGAAACTCATATGTAGCTTATGAGGGATTGGGCTTAATCTGGATATGTAAATTCTTTTGTAAAATTTAAAACAAGTTTAAATTTCTTTTTAATGTTTATATGATATGTCTTCCTATTGTATGTGGTTGAGATTGTGTTAATGATGATTTGGGATGGCCAGGAGGACCAGTTTGTGTTGCAATATATGTGAAAGTTTTAGAAGTGTTGTTTTAAACCTATAGATTTACTATCCATTTTAGGATAGTGTCCTGGTACTACAGTTAAGCTGTAAGATTTTCGACGCAAGGATTCTGAAAACTCTTTAAAAACTTAAAAGCTAAAATTTATTTAAACAAGATTTTTGAGATTAAAAATGCATTTTAAATTGACCTCAAAAAGGGTTTTAATTTACAATGGGTTTTAAAGAAAGTATGTTTTAATGACGTGCTGTGTGTCGCTCCTTATTTAGGTCCGGCGATCGAATTGGGTAAAGGGTGTCACAATTATAATGCTACATAATTTGCAAAGGGAAAGTTTGTGAGGATTACTATATAATTGGATTCATCCCCTTTTGCCTTACATCATATTCATGAGAAGAATACAAACTATTGTTTGTGAAGTTTTACTATCATTTGCTTTTACAATGCCATGTAGATCATTCTAGGGAGAACTGCATAATAAACCTTACAAATAAATAAAAATTTGAATATGATAACCAGAATGAGGTTGGGGTTGAATTATCTAATAACTTTATTATTGATAATACGCCTTCTACTTGTCAAAAATACGAAACTTGGATGTTAGTTCAAAGATATGGCAAAAGGTAATGTTAGAAAAACTCTAGTAGGGTTGATAAAAATGCCATTGCTTCTTATTTAAAATCTCTAAGAAATTATTCTTATTATGCTATTTTGGAAGAAGATAATAACGATATAACATGTTTTAAAAATCTATTATACTCTGACATACAAGAGAGAAAAAACTATGAAAAAAGGACTAAAACACAGTAAGATAGTATTTTTGGCAATATTAAATTAGATATTAAAGACAAGGTCGATAAGGTTGCTACCAAGGCAAAGAAGGCTATCCACAGGTAGCTTGATAAATATGAAAAATGCATCATATACGAATCTTCACAGTCTTTAAAAAGTGATGTCAATGTAGCTCAAGCTAATTCATCAAAGGGCCAAATTGCAGTTGTTGAACCTAAAATGTCAACTCCAAATTCCCTGATGGTAGAAAACTTAAAAGCTAATTGCAATGGTGCAGTGCAAGCTTCTTGTTCTCTCTCTCATGAAAATCTAGTCCCACTAGTCCTTGATCAAAATGCTTATGTTACAGCTTCAGTAATAAGACCATCTAATGGTAAGAAAGAAGTTAAACAAGGTTTTGTTAAAGATAGATCACTTCAAAAATACTTAGAATTAGAGAGATTAAATATAATGAAGGCATGCCACTGATGCTAAATTAAAGAAAAGAAGTGAAACTTAAGCCCTACTCCTAATTTTAAGTATTTGGATATGGATTTTGTAATACATGGAATAAAAGCATTATCAAGGTTAAAGACATTATTACTCGAGGAAATGGATTAGTTCTAGATGGGGACTCCACTACCAATGAACTGTTACTCTTTTTTTTTGCCTTTTACACCTTTTTCTTTATTTTTACAAACTTAAGAATTCTTTATTGGAATTGCCAAATGAGCAAACCCCCAAACTGGTGTAATTTTTACTTGATTTGAGAAAGTACTATTCTTTTGCTATGTTAATTCTTGTCTAAACTCACCTTAGCGATGCTAAGGCTGATCATATTATTAAAAACTTAGGTTTTCTTGCTTATTCCAAATTAAGGAAAAGGGCTTGGCATTATTCTCTCACTGTTGATATTATTTCTCATTTATATTAGTTTATTAACATGCATGTTTCAAGCGTGAGAGTTCAAAGTTTTGTCTTATCTACAATATATGCTAATCTTATAGCCTCCTATAGCAAATTGTTTGGACAAGAGATTTATACCTTCTCTTTTATGGTTAATACTCTTTGGTGTTTTATAGGCATTTCAACACCTTCCATTTTTCTCATAAAAAATAAGAGGTTCTAATTGAGGAAGCCACCTTACCCTTTCTTTTAGAATTACATTAATTAATAACAATCGATAAACCTTAGTTATCAAGGTCTTAAATGGACTTAGCAAAGAAGTAGTTTCAAGAAAGAATTGATAAAGCTTTTAGCAATCTAAATTAGAGACTCATTTTTTAATAAGCAAAAATTCAACATCTCCCTTATGCTTTTTTAAGTCACATGCCCATTATTTTGTCTTTAAATCATGTTAGGTAGAGTATTGGTCAAGCCCCATTCTTTTTCTTGGCTTTTTAGATCTTTCACAAAGAATTCAAATCATTTGTAAGTGAAGCTTAGGATAATAAATTGAACATTTCTTCTTTCATAATAAGTGTTTTTATTGAAAGGGCTTAGATTTGGAATAAGAGAGTTTTGTAATATTTTCCAAAAAAAGTGGAACCTCCTTTCTAAATTGAATGGCATTGAAAAATCTCTTTCAATAAGGCATTCAGCTTCTTTTAGCTTATTTATAAAAAATTACAATTTGAATATGAAACTATCCTAAATCAGGAACAGATATTTTAGAAGTCAAAATCTAATTCTGATCATATTATTTCTAAGACCAAAATACTCCTTACTTCCATTAGAGTGTAACATGAAAAAGAAGAAAACTATAATTGAATGCCTTCAACATAATGATGGAACTTGGTACTCCGATGGTGATAATTTGAGGAAACATGCTGTTGACTTCTTTCATGGCCTTAATAGTGCCAATTCAAATATTGTTTCCCCTTATTTGATTTGTTATTTCTTTCAACCTCTTAGTATTGTTAAAGTTAGGCCTTTCGTTAAAGATGTTTTCAATTTGGTTGGACATCTTATTGACAGCTCCTTATGTAAGTCTATAATCACTCTCATCCCAAAAGATGATACCTCTACCTTGATGGCTAGATTCATTCTAATTAGTCTACTTTTTGGTATTTAAGTTCCTTATGGAGGTGATTACCAATCATTTTAAATTAAGTCTACCTAATCTTATGGGCTCAGCTCAGCCTAGCTTTGTGCTAAGAAGGCAAATTGTTGATAACGTTGTAATTTTTCAAGAGGTAATTTTTAGATATTTACTGGAGAAAATCTATTAAAGGGCTTTGTCATGTACATGACATTATATTTTATTTAATATAAGGTATTTTTTTATTAACCAATACTTACAATTATTTCATTTGTTTGTTTTAAAATCTTAAATTGATTAATAAAGTCCTTGGTATAAAAGACATAATATAGAGGAAATCATGAAGAGTTCACAATGTGAGATTCCTATTACATGCAAATGTGTTTACATTGGTTTTCATAAACGCATGCACTACAGAAATTAAATGTTCATGCAAAGCCAACAAGGGTTGGAAAATTGAAAATTTGAAAATAAAAATTTTATAAATCAAAGAGTAAGAATTTTACCAAGAAATTCTTTTATGATTCCTTATTGCAACTAACACATCACTGGCTTGTTGCAAACTATAGTGATCCAATAAAAACATCTCCTAGGTATCCATACTAGTAGCAAATTAACAAAAAATTCAGGAGAGGTGCATAAGTGAATTTTATTTATAGGTGTTAATAAGAAATAAAATTCAACATGAAACAAGGGAAAGAGGTTGGCATTTTCTTAGTGCTTTCACCCTTAATTCCTTATTAAAATATGATTATTCAATCCTTAAATCTATAAAGTGCTAAACAAATATAGGCTTTTAATTAATTAAAAGACTCAAACTAAGCCTAGTCACTTAAAACAATTAATTAACTCTTAACCAATATTTTAAGCTTTTCTCTTAGGCTTCAAGCCCAATATGCCTATTCTCCTTATTCCTTTTTATTTAATGACATCCAATATAATTAAATAATCTATATTTTCATCTTATTAATTTGCTCCTATCGATGTGTGACCCTATGGGTTTTTCAAGTAAGTTGGTAGTATAATAGTGAATCAGAATCCTAATAGAACTAGGATTCTGTGATTTAGTCCCATTGAATTATTATTAAATTTTGTTAATAAATTTATTATTATATAAGGCTTCTATTCAAGTATAATGACAACCCAAGTGTCAAAAAACAAGTAGTCTGACTTAACCCTTCCATATCTAATTATCATGCAATAAACTCTATTTACCATTTTTATCTCATTTACATTTAAGTATGACTAATGTCAACTCAATGCCTAATTAAATATGTGTAATTAATCCTAAATATTTTGTTCTAATGACAATTATATTTACCCAAAATTCCTATAATGGCCCAAAATTTTCGAGCTCGTAAATAGTACTTCCCGGATCGTGAATAGTGTTTCCCAAAAAGTCGAGCAGCATTAACCTGACAGGATGGAAGTATTATTCATATAATGATGATGGCTAAAATTTCAAATGAAAATGAGGTCATTTATATGGTTAAAGATCAAAATTTTAGTTTAAGAGGTAGTTTAAAGTGAATAGAAAACCATTCCAGGTTAAACCTTAAATTTAGCAATTTTGGCAATTATGATTCAAATGACCTAGAAATCAAATTTTTCCAATAATATAATAATTTTTATATATAATATGCATGAAAATTATAATTTAAACATAGACAAATAATTAACTCAAATAATTAAGAAAATAAATAAAATGTAGGAACTATTTTTAGCCCTAAGATTGAATAGTACCTCTATTGTAAGCCATTCATCCTTCATTAAATGACATAAAAAAAATATCTCTTTCAAAAATTATTTATATAATTATTTAATATATATTTTTATTTAAGAATTGATCTCAACCTTTGAAATCTTTAATCCATTAAATCTACACTATTCATTATAAAAATATAAATACCAATTAATTCTCCCTTCCCAATTTCTTTCTTCTTTCTCACATAAACCACCTCAAATCAATCCTAAACTACAAATTAGCAACTTCAAGCTTCATAGAAGCAATCAATTTCATCCCTGGATACCTAAAATTCAAGAATGTAAATAATGAATAGTACCAAGTTGAATTTTCATGCTTTTGGGTTTTAGTAATTTTAGTAGGTTTATTTAAGATTTTTTTATGAATACATGTATGATTAAATTGATTTTTGTTGTGATAATTCAATTATTATGAAATTTTATAAGCCCCAGTGCATATGGAGGGAAGAAGAACAAAGGAAAAGAGGTTGTAAATGCTTAAAAAGGTGCATTAAAGTGAAAAAGAGAAGAATTTAAGCTTGGAAGATAGTAAGTGTGCTTTAATTTTAAGATTGAAGTTAAATTTAGTATATGGAATTGTTAGAATTAAAGGCATATAATGATAATTGATTAGATTATATGTCTAATTGAATAAATTACATTAGTTAAGCATGCTTGGAAGGACTAAATAGAAGAAAAACATTTTAAAGCAATTAATTACAATTAGACTGAAATGTTTGAAAAATAAAATTAAAGGATCAAATTGAAATTTTGTAAAGACTTATGGTATTTATTACTAATTATGATATTAATATAAAGCTTGGTATAAAAATAAAGTTGAAATAAGATAAGAGCAAGAAAATGTTACTTAGGCCTAAATTATAAAGATAGATGGAAATGAGGACTTAGTTGAATTTTTAAAAAAATAATAAAATGGGCTAACTAATTTAATGCCTATAATGTATAGAAATGATATACATTGAAAAGAATATTAAAAACTTTAAATTTACCAAATGACCAAAATACATATATATTAGTAAAGTGATGTAATAAAACATTGACATAATGTGCTTGTAAAATTAATTGTCATATATGTTTGTTTAATAATATCTATAATAATTTAAAGTATGGGTATGAATTAGGTATGAATTATGGCATTATTTTTTATAAGAATTTTTAATAAGATGAGCTCATAATAGAAATGTATTGATATATATAACAAATTTTGTTATTGCCCTAATAAGGCTACTATAGTCATTAGTAATTAGCATAAACTGGCTAGCCAATTAGGGATATATTGTTGTGCAATTGCTATTATTAGCCTTAGGCCTATTCTATTATAGGGCAATGCCCTTATTGTTACTGATTATTGAATTCACTTGTATTATCTTGCATGTAATATTACTTATGCCATATGATTGGGTACAATAGTACCTTGTTGGTATCATATAGGTCCATATGATTAGATACAATAGTACCCTGTTGGTGTCATATATCTTAGTTCAATAATAACTATGTTAGAGTTATTAGGGCATACTTAAAAATTTTGTATTGACACTACAAAATGAAGTGAATATTTAATAATTGGACAATAAGCAAATTTAAAACATAGTATGTGTTTAATTTGTTAAATTGGTTATAATGATGTAACTTAAGTAAGTAATCAAAAATAATTTAATGTGTAATTATTTCATGTATGTGTGTGAGTGTGTACCTAAATAGTATGTTATTTTTATTTTATATGTTAAAAATGCTTCAATTTTAAAATTGAAGTATGCCACTAAGCCTATAGTGCTTAACACATCATTTTCTTGTGATGTGTAGGTAATAGATAGAAGAAAAGAAAGAAGAAAAAGCAGCTATATAGTTAAGTTCTAGCATCTAAAGATCAAGCAACAAAATTTGGTATTTGATTTATTATACTTTAAGCATATGTATGTTCATATAAACAATAAATGTAAATCTAACATGTTAGTTATGTGTCTTTTTTTATCTTGATTTGTAATATGTAATGTAAAGGATTATTATTTTAAAAGGAATGAAGTAGATGAAAGGTGTATATATTATCCATGGAAATTTTATGGTCAAATTGAGAACATGGTATGATTGAGATTGTTCTAAATGAAGTTATAAGTTGAGAGTGTTATTTTATGCTAGTATTATTTTGATAATGCTTCTAGTTTAGTTGTTATGCTGCCAGATTTTCAAGCATTATACCTATTTTGTGTAAAAATAATAAATCATTGGTTAATGGTTAGATATTAACAATGAACGTGAATAACTAGTTGCGAATTATGGTTTGGACATTGTAACATGTAGCATCTCTAGTTTAAGTTCTCAATAGATATGGGTTAGAAATGTTACAATGCCCTTGTGAATCCAATTCACACTTGCATTTCACTTTAACTAGAGATTCCTATATAAAGATAGTCAACTAAAAATATGAGATAAACTCCCCTTAAATTATTTGGGGCTATGAATCCTCCATTGA
>CANXYI011363489.1:0-10246 GCA_948208565.1 Hura crepitans | reverse complement strand
TATAAACAACTTTGCCATAATTAAATGAATACTTGTGTGATTTGTTACTTAAGGTTTATAGTGAGACTGAATGTAAGGCATGGGACTCAAGAAGGAATATGATTATGAAAAACAAGGAGAAAAGCAGGATTATAGGTGCACTGGTTATCGGGTTTCTACAGGGACCCGATAGGGGTGTTACAGTACGGCTTGTTTGTTGCCATACTAGCTTGGGCAAAATTTCAATTGTGCTGTAAAAATTATAACTATTTGTTTTTGAGTTTTTAATATTATAAAAAGTTAATTAGTAAAGAATTGGAAACAAATTGAGGTTAGATGGTCTATTAGATAAACACCTACTAGATGGATTGACCGGTCAACTTAGTGATTCTTAGTAGCTACTACGCTATCTATTCTCAGATTGCGTCGATACAATAGATTTTGGTCCATGTTAGGGCTACTGTACTAGTCTATTGGCTAGACAACTTTCCAACCTTGCCACATGATCTTGTTGGTGTATTGGCATAGGTCCTAGAGGACCACTCCACTAGCTGGACAATCAGATTTAGCTCTGGCCATTCTCATAATATTGTCGATATAGCAGAATAGGTTCTAAAGGACCACTGCACTAGCTGCAGAGTTAGATTTGGCAATAGGCATTCTTTTGTTCTTGCCAGTGCAATGGCATAGGTCTTAAAGGACACTACACTAGCTGGACAATTAGATTTAGCTGTGGACATTCTCTTGATCTTGCTAGTGTAGTAGCATTAGTCTCATATGACCACTGCACTACCTAGATAGTTAGATTTTCTTGTGAGCATTCTCTTGATCTTACTGGTGCAATAGCAAAGGTCTCGCAAGACCACTACACTAGCTAGATAGTTAGACTTGACTGTGGGCATTTTCTTGATCCTTACCGATGCAGCGGCGTACATCCCATAGGACCACAACACTTGTAAGATTGTTAAACATGGCTATGGACATTTAATGATCATGTCAGTGCAATAGTTTGGGTCCAAAATATGGATCACTACACTATTCTCATTCCCTTTAGGTTCGATGTTTGTCGTTGTCATTTTCCTAGCCGGGCTAGATAAATTAATGAAATAAACAACAATGAATTAAATTAAGACTAATAGGCAATAAAAAGGTTTAATTAGGCATTAATCTTTGTATAATACTATAAAATGTATGACCAGGGGTATTTTGGTAATTTTACTTGTATAGCATTTATTGTCTTGATAATAAAGCACCATAAATGTTATCTTTAATAATGACTTGAATCTATGAATTGCTTGCAATATGATAGTTGACTAAAGGTTTCATTAACCTGAATTGGTATGAGGGTAATATTATAGTTTTGCATACGTAATGTGTACCACCTTGATCAATTAATAATGTCTTACAAAGTATATCTAAAATGGCTTAGATTTATAATATAGCTGAGCTCTAGATGGTTGTATAAACAATAAAAGGATTATGGAAAAAAGTAGGGGTATTTTAGTCATTTGCCTAAATTATTAACCACGGATTTAGTGACTTATGTTAAAATAGATTATCATTGATAGTGGTAAATCACCACTAAAGATGGAATTTTAAGATATTACTTGAATAGTATTTAATAGTCGAGTAAGAAAGGTAGTGGGGTTATTTTAATACATGTACTCTTTTAATTGATAATGATATAATTAAAAGAACAAAATGAGTATCACTACTATAGAAATGTATGATAACTTGAATGACATGACTTAAATGGTCATGTTCAGCACTAAGTATTATATACTCGTCATATCAGTTTTGGTGCGTAGGTACTTAGAACTTACAAGCAGCCTTATACTGGTTATAGTCAAGGTTTAGAGGACATGTAAGTATAGTAGCCATGTGTTTAAGTTATGGTCTTATACTCATGTAAATAGGTGAGAAATGAGTATCTCATAGAAGGTTTTATTTAGGTCAAAAAAGTATTTTGTAATAAGTCTTTACTCAACTAACTTGATTATAAGCAATCACCTTTGTTTGATGATATGCTTTATGAGCTAGAGACTCTATGTCTATGATTTTTCTAATTGTTACCTGAGGACTGTGTTGCTATTTGATAGATGATGATGATAAGTTGATATCAGCAAGACTAAAAGTGTCTAAGAGGTGTGAGAATTTGTTATAGATATATTCTATAAGTGAAATCATTTTGGGATAATGATTTGGGCTGCTCTTATGGTACCAGGTTTTTTAAGATTTATCTTATTATGTAAAAATCACTTTCTATAATCATGAACATATTGCTACTAACTTAAATGTATTGTCGAAATAGATGAGAACGAATTTGAAGTTAGATAGAAGTAAACAATATGGAATAAGTAAAAGTTAGACTAATTACCGTAAGAGAAGTTAGAATGCGTGACCTAGCAAGAAGTGCACTGCTTATTGGGTTTCTTTGAAAATCAAGTAGGGGGTATGACATTTTTTGGTATCAAAGCATAGGTTTAATGTTCTTAGGTTATGTATATGAGTGCAACTTTCTCAGGTTATATTCTTTTGAATTGTTACATTGTACGGGCCTGGCAGGTCAGTTCACTTTTAGTAAAGATACGGCATATTAGGTACCCGAAGGAGAGACCAAAGAAGTGACTAGTTATGCACCCGTAATGGTGCAGGGACAAGTAATACATCTGTACCAGAACCTAGTAATGCTATATAGCTACTATAGTGACAAGAGGCTAGTTAATAGTAGGTAGAAACATCTCTTACTCTAGTATAATAGATAGTTGATTTGCTCTAACAAACTACTACTGTTACTAATTCCTCTCTACCTTTACCATCAGCTCCTTGAAATGACATTTTTTTGGAAAGACTAGAGAAAATATGGAGCTATTAACTACTTAGGAAGGAAGGAGGATTATGCTACCAGAGTTGAAAACTGGCTAGATAGGATAGAATTGTGAAGTAGTTGAATTATATATAAGAAGAGAACTATAAGAGATCTTTGTCAAGATGAATGTATGACTTAAAAATATAGACAATGGCATTGGATGGAGAGAGAGGTACTTTGAATAATCTTATCCCTACCATTAAAGTCTAAAATATTCTCTAAAAAGAGTGTGAAGCATAATTGGCTTATACTATTGATTTAAATGTTTCCAATTCTGATTTGGCACATATCCCAATTATTCTTAAATTTCTTGATGTATTCTCTGATGAGTTATTAGGCTTACCATCTCAGAGGGAATTGGACCTTAGAATTGAGGTATATCCTACCATAGCTCTAATACTTATTGCTTAGAATAGATGATCTTTTTGATAAGTTGAGAAGTGTAGGTGTAATCTTAATGTTTGAATTAAGATTTGGACACCACTAGTTAAGAATTAAAGAGGATGGTTTTCCTAGAACTATTTTTAGAACCTAATACAGGCATTATGAATTTTTTGTGATGCCATTTAGGCTCACCTAAGCACTAGTAGTACTGTAGACCTAATGAATAAGTTTTTCAACTTAATCTAGATCAGTTGTGATGATGTTCATAAATGATTCTTTAGTGCATTTTAGAAATAAGGGAGAGCATGAGTAACATCTTAGGGTTGTGTTACAGACCTCAAGAGAGAAACAGTTGTATGCCAAGCTTAACAAGTGTGAGCCCTGGCTAAGGGAAGTTACTCTTTTGGGGCATAAAACTTAAATAGAAGGGATCAAAGTGACCCTATTAAGGTAAAGATAGGATCAAAAAGTAGTAGCTTATGATTTAAGATAGTTAAAGCCACTTGAGAGGAATCATCATACTCATGAGTCAGATTTAGTTGTTATTGTGTTGCTTTAAGGATATGGAAGCACTCTTAGTATGGAGAGAAATATTAGATATATCCTACTTGTAATGGTTTGAAATACCTCCTCAATCAGTCGAAGAGAATTAGAGATTAAAAGGGGTGGTTGTAGCTGATGTAAGACTATGTTTGTTTCATTCATTTCCACCCATGAAAACTAATGTCGTGCCAAATGCCTTGAGCAGGATGTTATAGTGATTATAAAAGTTTTGTATGCTAAGAAGTAGTACACTTCAAAACATCTTGTGTTAGTTGAGTTATAGGAGAGATCCGAATATTAGACCACAAGTTAAGGAAAATCAGATGAAAGATGATCAACTTGTTCAAATGGCAAGTAAAGTTAAAGAGAGGAAGGCCACAAGGTTGAATTGATAGAAGGCAAATGTCTATCTTGGTAAAACAAGTTTTGTGTACCTAGTACAGATGACAGAGGGCATAAGTATTAAAGAAGGCATATGAGTCTCCTTATTCTATATATCTTGGGAACACATAATTGAACTTAAACTGATACCTTTATTCTATAGCCATAATTCACTTGTTTATTCATATATTTCTCATTCTCATTTTAACGCACTATTGCTTTTGTGTCTAATACATGTCACATATTTTGATGCTTTTGCTTATTTATCCTTATACCTTAAACTCATATATTAGAAGGTCAATTGTAAATTTAGGTCTGATATGTTAGTCATTAACCTATTCATAGCTTTGCCTCATTTGTCTAACATATCATCTCTTTTTAGTTCATTATTACAATTATTATCATTTCAAGCCCATACTCAAGAGATACTTTCATACCCTGGATAATGGGATTCATATTATTCAGTGGCCCACATTTTGGACCCTAACGTTTGTATACACTATCCATCCAATAGCAATGGTTACCTCCATATAATCTCCTAGTACTAAATGGTAGGGATGAATATAATTAAAGCTCTTAACAAGCAATATAGTAGAGATCAACCCTGGTGGACCTCCCAATATCCACAATAGCATGGGTAATAGGGATCACCCCATGTGGACCTCCTAATACAAAAAGCAAAGTGGGTAGTAGGGATTAATTTGTGCATGCCTCCCAATATCCAGGTGTCAAAGGTTAGTCTATGTAAACCTCCTAACAACCCAAGATAGTAGAGATCTATCTATATGGACCTCTTAATACATAGAGCATGTAGGCTTAATCATAGTCCAGTAGTTACACCCAACACATTATAGGCTAAGATCCGTATAGATCTAGCATCTAGTAGCTAATAACTCCCTAATTGATCGATCAACCTATCTTGTAGATGGTCTCACTAAAATGGGTTAACTTTAATTATTTTTGCCACTCGCTGGTTTCATGCCATTTAATTTATGTTTAAATTTCATACTTTATCACTAGTACCATACTATTAAAAGATATATATGTTCATGTTCATTCATAATTACTTTCAAGCTTTTGAGTCCAACATCAACCATCCCTTTTTCTCATTTTACTTAAACATTCATGCCATTATCTTGCCGTATTACATCACTTGAATTCCTATAAAATTATGGTTATTTCATTTCCATACTTTACTATGCCATTACATTATTATGACACACATCTCATTTATTTATTTCACTAGTAATCATTCCCTTCTCATAATCACATTATCCGAACTATAAGCACACATTAAATACCCTCAAATGTTATAACATGCACTTTATTATCTTTACCCATACCACATAGCCACTATAAACACAAACACACTCAACTAGTTTTTTCTTAGTTTCATGTTACAATCACGCATTTTCCTTGCTTCCTAGCTTATTTAAATTACATTGGCATGGCAATCACATGTGCACACATACCACTACTCTTAATACACCATTTAGCCATGCAAATTTTCCAACACGTGCACATTACCATGTCTTTAGTCATTCACATTTAGTATACTCACCATAAAACATATGTATATTTTCCTCATGGAAACACATACACATGCACTAGTTTGACTATTTTATATATCCTCTCACCTGTACACATGAAATATCTATGATGTTTATAGGTCGAGGCTCCATGAATAGTACCTCTGAGGCTCAAAAAAGGCACTCAGGGTACTAGTGACCTTTATGAGGCCCGTGGCAGGGCATATTGGTCATGAACTTTAAGGGGCTATAGAATGATAAAAATGACTTAATTAAAAAATTTATTAGAACTAATAAATTATTTTAGGGTATAATCTTATGGGCTGTAGGCTTAGAAGGACTTTAGGCTGGGAATGACTAGGGATGTGTTCGAACAAACCTAAAAATACAATATCTTGAAGTTCAAAAATTCCACTGAGGCCATTAAGGAAGGAATTTTAATTTTTGAGGTCATTTGCTATTTTTCCTAAATTTTAAGATTTTCACGTAAATTGAGGAATTAGTTAACTATCCTGATGAAAAAATTTTGAATCGAGATTTTGCGAGCCCCTAAATAGGCCTAATTAAGGATTTTAAATACTAAAATGATAATTTTTTGAGGTTTGAGTGAATTTTTAAAATTTTCTGAAGTTTCCAAGAATAGTTGAGATTTTTGGGCACTTAGTTGACATGTGTCACCGCCCAAGCCACCCAACTCCACTATATAAGGTGTATGTGAGTGGGTAGGGCCACCAAGTGACACCTCACAACCTACCACTAATTTCTTCTCCTTTCTCCGCCAAAGCCAACCAATGCCTCCCCTAACAAAAACAACCATTTTTATCCCAAATTGAGCTCTATTTACACCAAAAATGCCATAAAAATCACTCTAATTACATAAAAATTAATCTTTCAAAAGTTAAGAGGCTATAGACAACCATAAAATTCAAGAAAATTCAAGAAAGGTTAAGTGTACATACAAGGGGTAACAAAACTTCAAGTCTTAGTGTAAGTGTTCTTTCAATTTTTTATTTTTCATCTAAGGGGATTTCATCATTCTAAAGTTACCTATCTTTTTAGATTGTCAATTAGAGGCCTATAGGGCTTTTCATTGTAAGGTGTGTATATATGCAGGCTACGGTAGAAGTGATGTTCAACAAGTAAATTGAATTTGTTATAGTGTATGAAAAGCTTTCAATTATAGAGAGCTATGTCAATTTGATATATTTGATGCCTATGTTCATTTTCAATGTGATTTATGTATGAAAAGCCATCAATTATAGAGAGCTATGTCAATTTGATATATTTGATGCATGCCATGTTCATTTTCAATGTGATTTGTGTGGAAACGGTGTATTGAAGTTATAGTGATGGTGTGTAATATGGGTAGAATTGTGAAGTGAGTTTAATTTGCTATTAATTGTATATAATTTAGATGATTTGTATTTTGAATTGATAAAAAGAATTGGTTAAAGTGTGTGGTTCTAGTTTGGCTGAGTGTGTGTGTGTGTGTGTGTGTATGTAGTGTTATTTCTTATATATATAAGGGATATGATGGGTAATGATGTGCGTGGCATTTGATTGGATCATTAGTGTGTGTATATGGTGAGAAAATACATGATCATGACTAGTTTTCGGCTTGGCTGAAAGGGTTATTGTGGTGCCTTGGCATGTAAGTAAGGTGTATGTCATGTAGATATGTTATGTGTGGGGAAAAGGCATGTTAGGCATAGAAATAGATGTGTATGTGGTGAATTTCAAGAAAATGAGCATGTATGTATATAATCATGGCATGGTCGAGACATACATGTGATGTGCCATGGCATGGTAAGCATGGTATGTCATGTGTGCATGAGTTAGACTACTTGAATGATGACATGTTATGTGTATGTATGATGAAACATGTGAAAATGCATGCGTATGATCATGGGCAAGCAATGGCTAAGAGGTATGTATACTATGGTAGGTATGGTAAACATGGTATTTTAATGACATGTGGTGTGCGTAAATAACATGACATAATAAAGCATGGAATAGGTGACATGGCATTGGCATGAAATAGACATGAACATGAGTATGCAAATGGCTTAAGGTATGACAAATGGGTATAGTGAAACTATGGTAATAATGTGGATAGGAAATGGCTAACAAATGGCCTAATAAGGAAATGCTAAAAATGACTTGTAATGGAACCTAAAATGGCATGAAATGGTACCTAAAATTTAAGCACTTTGCATGAGTGATCATGATGAAAACTATGAGGCCACTTTCAGGACTACCTTGAATGTATGGAATGTCATTGTACAAATCCTATGATGCCATGTTGAAATAGACTAAAATGGCATGAAAAAATGCCTAGGAAATAGGGCCCAAGGACTTATAACAGTGTACCAAAAATTTATAAATGACATGTAACTATCTTGTAAAAATAACCATTTCGAATTTGACTTGTAAATAACCTATGATTTGAACATAACTGGACCTAAATTAATTGTATGAAATAGACATAAGTTAGACTTCGAATTACCTAAAAAAAGTGACCTAAAATTAGCCTAGAAAATATGACATATAGCTATTCGACAAGGAATAAAATGACTTGTAAGTATCTAATTAAAACTCCACTACAAAAAATAATTAATATATGTCTATTGTTTAACATTAAATAATATAAAATAATGACTAGTAAATAAATGGACATGAATAAAGGCCAAATGGCCCATTAGTTAGATGCCCACTAGAAAGGTTGACTGGTTAACTATGGATTAGCAGCTGCAAGATATTTGTTTACATATCAGACTAGGCTAGTGTAATGGTCGAGGAGTATATGATGGGCCACTGCATTATGATTTTATGATTATATTTGTCTATTTATCAGACTAGGCTAGTGCAATAGTTGGGGTGCATAAGATGGGCTACTGTACTATGTTGTTGATATTATTGTCTATTTGTCAAACTAGGTTGGTATAGCGATTGGGGTCCATAAGATAGGCCACTGCACTATGTTATTGATAATATGCCATGATGAAATAATGATATATCTATTTATCTGGTACTAGGCAGATCTAGGCCCCTACTATTAGGCTAGGGCGGTGTAGTAGTTAGGGTCCATAGGATAGGCCACTGCACTAAGGCTTTTATAGAGCTTGAGTATCAAAATGTAGGGCCACTACACACTTTAAGTTCCCTCTTGGTCCAATGTTTAAAGTGTAGTATATCTAGTTGGGATTGTTAAACTAAATTAAATGTTGGGATTGATGCTAGTTAAAATAATGAATAAATTTAATATGAACACTATAGTGGCATGATTGTAAATAATTAAACTATAAAGTTGATTAATTAAATTAATATTATTATTATGAAATGGCTTCCATGCACTACATCTATATATTCATAGCATGTTATTACACATATATGTCTGCATGTGAAATGTTTTTAGTAAATCAAATTCACCTCTAAGTTTGATACTCAACATACCCGTGTTTAGTGCATAGGTAATAACAGGTAGAAGTCTAGCCTCAAGTTTTGTGTAGTGTTGCAGTCGAGGCATTAAAAGGTATAAGAATTTTGTACTATTTTAATTATTTTAGTTGGCACTCATGTAAATACTATAGGTTATAGGTTGAACAAGCTAAAGAGCTGTTAGTGTCGATAATATTAAGTTAACCATGTGATGTATATAAAAAAGCCTATAGACCTGAATGGTGTAATTTCTATTTGATTCTAATGTTTGTGAGCTTAAGGGTTAAGTGATGATTGACTGGTTGTGGTTAAATTCTTGATGATGACTGAGAACCAGAAGGGTTCAGAAGGTGATAGGATATTTAATCTAGCTTATTAGAAGTGTTTTTTTATAGGTCAAAATTTTTAGAATGCCACTCGAGTAGCTGTTATGTGCCCAACCTTTTGTGAAATCTATAATAGACTGACAGATGAATTTTTAGGTTATATAAATCTTAAACAATGACATCTAAGTGATAGATAAAGGATCTAGGCTATATTTGTGCAGATAATGAAAAATCTATAAGTGTTAATCGAATGTGGGTCTATAGCAATTTTAGATTAGGTGACCCAGTGGGAAGTGCATCGCCTATCAAGTTTCTTAAATAATCTAGCAAGGGGTGTCACAATATCTATTTGGCATACAATACATGTTACCTTAAATTCTATTACTCATTAACTCCATAACTCATCACATCCATTACTTAATTAAATTTTCATTATTCCATATATCTTTAATTATAATTCTATATAAACACATACTCCTTTTTACACCACTTGGCCTTAAGGTCAAACCACACATACATGTAATTTCTCATTATAATCATGCCTACCACTATCTCACCAATTCATTTACATTCCACACATAACTTAACTGCACATACACACAAACATCCTTTATAAACATACCATTCAGCTATAACTCAATCACACATATGCACATTAGTTCCTTCTTATTTCTTAATGCAATTACACTATACATCCTTCTTACACATGACACATTCATTCACTAAGCATAAAATGTATAAGATACATACCTAACACTACACTTCCATACACACACATTAACTCAAACGTAATGTTA
>CANXYI011363267.1:0-11096 GCA_948208565.1 Hura crepitans | reverse complement strand
GATTAATAACGACAGTCTAAAATATTTTGATTTTTTTCATTTGAAAAATTTTAGATGATTGAATTTTAATGCTCAACAAAGGATTGATATCCAACCGTCTAAATTTTTTTATTTTTTTTCATTTGAAAAAATTTTGGATCGTTGAATTTGGAATTTCAACTGTGGACTGAAGCCAAGATCCAATTACCTACAATTTTTTAGATAAAATAACATTGTTGTATTTTACATAAGTATTTTTTTTTATTGGCACAACGAAGAACAGAAAATGCCATTTCTTCTTCAAAAATTGAAGTTGAAATACATTTTTATTATTAATTAATGCCAATGTTTCAATACAAAAAATTAATAAAATTTGCTAAAAAAATACCGCTAGTAAAAATTACTTGAGAATATTGGAAAAAAAAAGAGTGAACAGATTTCGACCCTAATATCATTTTAAAATTTAAATTATTGAAAAAAAAAAGGATTGAGAAAGAAGAAAAGCAGAAAAAAGGAACCCTAGATGCCTTTGAAGTTGTATCACCAAATAGAGAAATTTTTGAATTGAATCAAAGACAAACTTTCATTTTCATTTACAGTCACGGTGTCATTAATCCTTTCTTGATTTGGCCAATCAAATTAGTGAACCTATTGAGACAAGACAACTCATCTAACCTATTTTTATTCTATTTGGGTTTGGGCCACCAGCCCACTTTACCCAAAAATAATAAATTCAAGCAAAAAAAAAAAAAACTTTAATCATCACATTGATACCCTTACCAATGTGAAATATACACAAACTTGTGTTTCATGCCTCCACTATATTTTAATTTTGTCTCTATTCTTTCTATTGTTTGGTCTTTTTCTTTTTTTTAAATATTTACTCATTTTAGAAAGAACAATATTGCCTGCACTTCCTCTTATTTTTTCCTATTTTCATTTATATTTCTTTTTTGCTTTTAATTTTTGTGCTTTTTTCCTTCTTGGTATACATATATATATCACATTGACCAATAAATTGGCCATTTCTACCCTTTAGTGATCAAGTTGTATACATGCATTAATCAGTTGTAGATTTTTTTTTTTTTTTGCTTTTTAATTCAAGCTTCTTGCAAGTATTGTTAATATTTATTTATTCACGTAAAAACCCTGTACTCTGCATTTCAAAAATGTTAATTTTTTTATCCTGCATAGCAAATTAATTAGGCAATATGACAATGATCAGAAATATTTCTGTCAAGGGATGCAAAAATCATGTTATTTGCTGATCTTTTTCTATGCTTCAATTTTTTTAAAAGAAAAAAATCAGGGACTGCCGATAAAATAATTAACAAGTTCAAATACTCCTTTTTTTTAATTAAAACAAATTCAAGTGTTTAAATTTACTAATCTTAATTTTTGAAATATAAAATTTCATATTTAAGAAATGCTATTTACAGCATTATTTTTTTATATTTTATTTAAATGAAATCGTATATTTAATATTTCATACATTTTAATTAATTTTAATATATCTAATTACTTATTTTTATTATTGAATGATGATTAAAAAAATAATTGCACGTAACATACGTGTACGCATATAGACCAGCAGTGTGGAGGCATATGTGTGCGTAATGCATGACAATAGTGCTTAGATTTCATTGTCTCTGCCGTGTTTGATTGAATCTCTGTTTGACAGGCGACTCCTAGGACAAGATCATGCAGGTGGCACGTGATACCCTTGATCTGTAGAGTGAGAGCTTCAATCCTCTTGAAAGTCACTGCACGTTCTCAATTTAAAAACCTTTATTTTTTATAATTTAACACGAGTTGAATTTTTATATCATAAAATCATAATTTTTTTAAAAAAAACTGGAGTTCGTCCCTGTATCCAAGTGTTTAAAAGAATTCATGATGTTTGTAGTTGATGCATGCTCGAATGATAAAAGATTTTCGAATTTTCCTCCCCTTTATGATTTATGTAATTACTAATAAATTAATAATAGGGTTTTTAAGAAAAATGGACATACGTGTTAAGAAAATGACACGTGGCTAATGTGAGCAAGAATCTTGTCCCACATTGCTGCTGCTCAATTGCTCCACCCATATTCCTCGTACCCGACATTCAAATTCAACCACACACCATCTGCTCCCCCAACTTTTTTGTCTTTTCCAATTGCCATTTACTCTTTATATATATATATATATATAAATTTTGCTCAAAGTTGTAATTAGTAAAAATAAAAAAAAAAAATCCTTCAATCCAAAAGTTTCCTTATAAGTTGATTTGAACTTTAAGAATGTTAGGGAGGAATATTATACTTTTACATAAATAAATATATTATTATTATTAATTAGTATACCAAAAAGCTAATTCAAAACTTATGCATCTATTTTTTTTTCAATAGATGATACAATACTATACTATACACCTACTATAAGAAGAGGAAAACAATCTCATTATACATATTTTACTAACTTTATAAAATTATTTACTGAAACTTGAATATAAATCTTAACACACAGTTGACAACAGCTATAACCACCGAACCACCAAACCAAAAGTCTAATGGCAATTTATACCTCTAAAAAAGACATACTATCAAAAGACTCATTCTCGCTTTGTGTGTATATATATTCAAATAAAAAAATTATCCTCTCAATCCTCAAACCAATCCAGGAAATTTTAAAAAATAAACTCCCAGTTTAGGCATATGAAATCAAAATAAGAGCTAATTTGTTATGTTGAAAATAATTTCATACTAAATATACAATAATAATAATAATGTATTTAATTTTAAAATAAATTATTTTAAAGTAATAGTAAAGTCATGATAATCAAGTTCGATTCTTGGATCTCTTTATAATTCTAATAGATTATGAGTGAAAGATTAATTAAAGCACAATATCACTCATGTAATTATTTGCCTAATTTGTTAACATTGAATTTAGATAGATAACAAATTAATTCCATTCCAATCTCATGGGAATCCAATGCATGTAAAGTTGGGATAAAATACTTAGAGCCAATATTACATGAGTTGACTCGATTTTAGAGTCATACTATTTTTTTTAAATAGAGTAAATTTACGGTATTTTGTTGATTTTCTGTGCTTATCAATTTTTATCCATCAGATTTTTTTTTTAAATCAATAGTTGGCAAGCAAAAAAATATTAGAAAAATAAAAAACTCGTAATTAGATTTCAAAATAAATAAAATGCAAGAAAAGGACAATTTTTTAAGCCCTTTAAGCTCATAAAGAGTGGATTTGAGATTCTTGACAAAGAGAGAGAAATACTTTATATATATATAAAAAAAAAGAAAAATTAAACATTATCCGAGAAAATTAAAGAAAAATCAAGAATATAGAGGTGAGCTCTCATCGGTCATTGAGTATTTTTATAAATATTGAGTAAAGCTATAAATATACAAATTACTTAGTTTTACACACGTATAGCCCTTCTAATTATTTATGTTTGACCCAAAAAAAAAAAACTTTATACGTAGAAACGTAACAGTAAAAACTTTAGGATTAAAAGTTGGGATAATAACCATTTGTTTTTATTATTTGTTTTATTTTTGAGGAAATGACAATAATCAATTAAATTAACCATAAAACATCCTTAAGCATATATATAGTACACGTACTTAAAAAATGTCATCATTTATTCTTTTTTTTTTTTCTGATAATGAAAGCAATTAACTAATTTAACTTTTTGACTTTTTTTTTCCCTCTCTTCTCACATTAATTTCCACTTACCTAAAATACCAAGAAAGCAATAAATATATATTTTTTTTTCAGAATTTTTAGTATGAATTTGAGTTCATGACATAACGAACACGTGTTCGCACGTCGTGGTTCATATAATCAAATTATTTTAAATTATTAGTTAGCTTTTAATATTTTGCAAAGGAGATATTTTTTCACTCAATTTTAAAATTGTTTAAAAAGTTATTGAATTTAATTTACTACTATTTTTCAATTAAGTACTATATTGATTTTTATAGAATAAATAAGATGATTAAGAAATAGATATAATGATGGAAAATCATATAAATGTTCTTTTTATAAGAATAAAGAAAATAGATTAAAAGTTTAATTTTTTTCATTTTAATATATTTTAATTGAATATTATTCTCTAATGGTTAAAATTTATTTCCACCAAATTAATTTAGTCATAATTTAAAGACAAATTTCTCATAATCAATTTTTTTATAATAACTTTTTATCAAATTTCATGTATAAAATATTTCATTTTTAAAATTTCGCTATAAATTCTTGTTCCTTTTCATCCTAAAATAATTGCATAAGATAAATTTTTAAAATTTTTAGCCAAATAATAATAATAACAATATTATCTTTAAATATTGACAATATATATAAAAGATATTCAATTATCTTATCAATTTATTTTAGAGAAACAAATTTAAGAAGAATTTTCAAAGTTTTACATTTTTATAATGTAATAAAGATAAAGCAAAAATTTAAGGACAACATAGCTTTTTTTTCTTTTTTTTTTTTATGAAATATCAATAGTAAAATATTACTTTAAAAGTGTATATCAATATAATGATGACATCGGTTAAGAGTGCGGTTGTTATGTTATCGGCTTAATAGTCATATAAGCACTATTAATTATGCTCAAAGAGATTTTTTTTAAATAAAAAATAATTAATCCTACTCAAAGAGTGTTAAAAATTGAGCATTGTAGTACAATTTAAAATTTTTTAAAGGTACTTTTGTAAAAAAGAAAAAGTTCTTTTTACTTTCTATAAAAAAAAATAAAAAAAACGACATCTTTTGATTTTCGTATAAATTTTAATGCATCAATTCAGTTAAAAGTTGTTATATAACAGAGTAATATATAATTTTCCCCTTTTTTTCGGTTAAGGTGCATTCAAGGACGGATTCGTGCCCCAACTTTTTTTTAAAAAATTTTTCTTTACAAAATTTACATTTTAATTATTAATTTTTTAATATAAATTGGCTCTTTTAAATTTTTTAATTTATCTGTAACTCCTCAATCTTTATTTATGGGTCCGCCCTTGGAAGTATTATATAGCATATGACATTAAAAGAAAATATATAATATTTTTATTTAACCCATTTAACTTTGTACCTTTGATAAATAAATTTGAAGTTTAATATTATTATTCAATAATATTGTATTATATTAGAGTATCTAAGTATTTATTTTAAAGATTTTAATGCAACATGATAAAATTAAAAAAATTTATAATACTATTATTTTATTTAAATTTGATTAAATTAGACAAAATAAGTTATTATTGTCTAGTTGTTTCCTTCACTCTTCACAGTAAAAAAATAGTTTAACTAAATAAATGTAGAGTAATAGAAACATGAAAAATTCAATAGTAGAAACACATAAAAATATTTTTTACCTGAAATTATAAATTTCTTTAACAATGTAAATATAGAAATTCACGATGGTAAAATGGCGCCGTCAATCACTGATCAAAATCACCACTGAGTAGGGTATGTCCAGTGTCCACAAGTAGTAAATTAGTAATTTACTATTTTTATTTCTAGGAAAAAAAAGAAATAAAAAATAAATAAAAATGGATTTTCAGTGAGTACACTAAAAATCAGTACGGACAACTGCAACAAAATAATCTTAAAAAGAGAGAAATTTAAATATTATGTCCATCCAATTATATATCGACAACGCATTTGACGAAACCACTCTGGTTTTCCTAAACCACTTTTTTCCGCATCAAACCGCTTTCATCTTTCAAAAACTTCCATTTCTGCGTGTGTTTCTTTCTCTCACTCTCTCCGTTTCTCATATTTCTTTCTCCTTTCTTATATAACACAAATACACCGTCTCACTGTACCAACAGAGAAATCCCTCTCTCTCTTCTTCGCCTGTTCAATTTCCTCTTTTACGCTCCTTCTTGCTCTGTGTAATTAGTGTTTGGCTTGTTTTTTCTTGAGAGAAAAATGGGGAGAGGAAGGGTGCAGCTGAGGAGGATCGAGAATAAGATCAATAGGCAAGTGACTTTCTCTAAGAGAAGGTCAGGTCTGTTGAAGAAAGCTCATGAGATCTCTGTTCTTTGCGACGCTGAGGTCGCTTTGATTGTCTTCTCCACCAAAGGAAAGCTTTACGAATATGCTACTGATTCCTGGTACGTCGATCGATCTTCTCTTATATATATGTGTGTGTTTGAATAAACAAGCTATTGTTTGGCGATACTCTATTTGTTTCTCTTGCTTTGTTTTGTTCCTTTTGACATCTTCTTGAGATTTTGACTTCGGTTACTAAAGCTATCTCTCTCTCTTTTCTCCTGTTATTGAAATGTGCAAATGTTTTCCAGAAATTCTTCAATGCTTGAAGATGAATTATCCTAGAAAATAAAATGTCACTTTTAATAGTAATCAATAATGAACGTGTCTCTGTGAATTAATGGCTTGACTGTTAAATTTATGCAAAAATAGAAAAACTAGAGGTATACAGTGCTGGCTTCGTGATTGAGCTCCTGGTCACTAGTATTGATTTCACTTTGGACTTTGAAATCGTGAATTCGAAACTAACCGTGAAACATTTAAACTTCGTTAAAAAAAACAGTGAGTTTGTTTTATTGAACTATTATGTGTATTCAGGCTTCACTATTAGGCAAAAATTGCGTTTGCCTTTGGTGCAATTCAAATATTCCTATATATTGTTTCTCAAAGGAGAGAGAAACATGTGAAAGTATAAAACCGAAGCTTTAGCAGTAAAATCCTATTGCTTTTACAATTTACTTGAATGCTTGGGTTATGATAATAAAAGACTGAGAAAGAGAGAAGGAAAACACTGCGCTTCTAACGAAACAGTGGAGATATCTGCTTGGGATAAGGCACTCTAGGACTCACTATTATTGTAAATCTTTGAGGTTTTGTTACTATTATCATGATTAAAACACCAATAAGCATGTTTATGCAATATAAAACTGTAGGTTCCTTGATAGCCATTAGGGGGTTATCTATGATAGTTTTAGTAGCCAATTAGTATTGCATTGGTGATTGGTATAATACATATTTTTTACTTTAAAATTATTAAAAAAAAATTTTCCTTATTTATAACACACTTAAATTTAATAAAAAAATTTATTATCTCTTGAATTTAATAAAATATACATATTACACCTTTAAATGACAACTGTTAGCAAATTGTAGTTTTAATTTAAAATTTTTTTTGGTGTGACAATACATATACATTTATTAAATTTAAATAAGTTATTTTTATCAAATTTAAAGGGATAATGAATGTAAATTTAATAAATTTAAAAATATTTTAAGTGTGATAATAAATACATATTTATTTCGTTTAAAGGATAATAAATTATTTTTACTAAATTTAAAGAGATAATAAATATAAATTTAATAAATTCAAATATGATATAAGACTCATAAAAATTTAAAATGTATAAAAGATATTTTTTTAATCATTTTAAAATTTAAAATATGAACTATGCTTTTTTGGTTGCTTGTGGTTCTTTATGACACTAAAGTACATTGGATGGGATGTGCTGTGCACATAACAACCACATGCTGCATTCAAACACAGTTTTTTTTTTGATACCTTCTACATTTTTTTATCTTTACACACAAACATTTTAACAGTGCGTCAAAATAGAAAATTATTGCCTGTGAGGCTTAAACTGTACCTGGTCTGAAAAAAAGAGAAAAAGGATTGTTTGTATAAGAGATGACGAAAACCCTTTTTGAAACATGTAACGAAACTGAGCAGCAGTTGCATGAATTATGAGATGTCAAATTTTGTGAAATACTTACTCATTTATTCTGCAAGCAGTGAAAAAAAATCTCTTAAATTGTTAATTAAGTATATTTAATTCTTTAAAACATTTTATGCTTTTATGACGTAATAAAATCTACTTTTCACCCAATGCTGCATGCCAAATAAATACTAGGAGAGAACAAACTAATAGGTTTTTTTTTTTTTTTTTTTTGTTACAATGGTGTCTCCTTTTTAGGTTCCATTTTAGCTAAAGTTGAACTCCAGTTTCAAATTAAAATCAAAGAAAAACTGAGGTGGTTATTTTAACTAATAAAAGGGTTTTTTTTACATCTACTTGTTTGTTATAAAAAAATTAGCCATAGTTATCAGAGCAATAAATCATTTTTTATTATTAGTATTACTTAAATACTTTATCTTTTTTCAACAAGAGTGCAACACACAACATTATTTCCATATAAATTCAAAAAATCGTGATTAAAATATTGCTACTTGTATTTATCATAAAACTATAAAATGGATAAATTTAAATTTCTGTGTAACTGGTTTAAAAAAAAATTCTGTCTAAATATTTAAGCTAAAAAAATTCATAATTTTTTAAAGAGAGAAAAATTAATATACAGTTTATCTGTTACTGTTAGACAGTTTAAACATGTATTGGCCTTTTCCCTTTTTATTGTTTGGAGATAGAGTGAGGAGAATTTGACTAGAAAGGCATCTAGGCATTTGGTTTAGAGGTTTAATATAGTTGATAACAGTTTTGTATCAAAAAGTTGTCTCAAACATGTTTAGTAAACCTTTTAAATCATCTTCTGATAACGGATTTTATCATTAATCAATTAGCTATTTTAAAAGCTCTATTTTGAAGCTTTTTTTTATTAGTTGATAGCCGATTATGCTTTATTTTTTATTTGGACTGTAATACCCATTTTATTAATTACAAGTTACATGTACTTTCAAATTATTTTTTTACAACAATAAATAATCTATATATTAAAATTTTATAGATAATAATTAAAATGTTGATATTTTACATAATATAAATATGTTTTTATGCATATAAATCATATTTTAAATTAATTTTTATCTATATTAGATAACATATTAAAAAATAAAAAATAAAAATGCCCAGTATATATAGAAAAATAATACCATTAATAGTAATTTAATATGTAAACAACTACCATCAATAAATTTTTACCAAATACCTATAAATTTTCCGCTATCAACTATTGGTAATCGGCTATCAACAACCGCTATCAACTATCAGCTGCTTCAAATCGCCAAAACAAACAGGCCCTAAAGGAGAGAGGAGTGGACTAACTGTGAAGTTATCTCCCACCTTCTTTAACAAAGAGACATGGAAAACTGGATGCAGCTTGCAATCTGATGGCAGCTGTAACTTATAAGCTGCTTTCTCAATCCGTTCCAAATAGGAAAAGGTCCATAATACCTGGCTGTAAGCTTAACGGACTTCCGGATAGCCAAGGTTAGCTGTCTATAAGGTTGGAGCTTTAGATAAACTTCATCCCCAATCTGAAATTCTTTGTCTGACCGATGCTTGACAGCTGATTGTTTCATTTTATTCTTAGCAGTCGCTAGTTGCTCTTTGAGGTAGGAATTCATGGCTTCTCTATTATGAAGATAATCTTCAACCGCAGCTACTGTAGCTAGAAGGGGGTTAAGGCTAGGTAATGGAGGTTTGTATCCGTAGGCAGCTTGAAATGGGCTCATTTTAATAGAGGAATGAAAGCTGGTATTGTACCAGTATTCTGCTAGGCTTAACCATTCGAACCATGACTTAGGTTTATGGAATGTCATGCATCGCAAGTAGGATTCTAAGCACCTGTTAAGCCTCTCACTTTGACCATCAATCTGGGGGTGATAGGCAGTACTGAAATGGACGTTAGTGCCCAGAAGTTTCATGAGTTCTTTCCAGAATCCACTTATAAAAACCTTGTCCCTGTAAAATACCATAAAGTTTGAAAATTTGATCAAGGAATGTGTGGGCCACATTCGCAGCAGTGTAGGGGTGTGAAAGGGGTAGAAAATGAGCCATTTTAGAGAACCTATCCACCACTACTAGAATGGTATCAAACCCTCTTGACTTAGGCAGCCTTTCAATAAAGCCCATAGTGAGGTCTTGCCAAATCTGATTTGGAATAGGAAGTGGTTGGAGCAACTCCGGTTGGCCACTGATTTAGTCTTGCATCTTTGACATGTGTCACATTGAGACACCCATTGTATGACTTGTTTGTGCACCCCTGACCAATAAAAAGAGCCCTGCAGCCTTGTTAGAGTTCCCCTGATCTAATAATGGCCTCCAATGGGAGAGTCATGACAAACTGAAAGTAGCTGCTATCTCAGTGAAGTGGAGGAGCCAATATACAACCTGCCTTTGTATCGAATGAGTCCCCCAACTAGTGAATAATTAGGAAAAAAGGTCGGGGAAATTGACAGTTGCTCAAGTAAGCTCTAAGCCGAGGTATCTGTCAAGTATGAATTCAGTACTTCTTGTACCCAAGTAGCTGTAACAGCAGAAATGGACAGAACTCTGAATGAATTAGGAGCATCAAATTTCCTAGATAATGCGTCTACTACTCTATTATCTATCCCCTTCTTGTACTGTATACTGTAGTCTAAGCTCACCAGTTTACTAATCCCCTTCATCTGAATATAGTTGTGCAGCCTATGTTCTTACAAGTGCTTAATAGCTTCATGGTTTGTCTTGACGAAAAAGTTGCATTGCTCTAAATAATGCCTCCACATTGTAATCAAACAACTCTCTTTCATAGGCTAAAAGTTGCTGAGATCTTGGCCTCAATGGTTTGGAGATGTAGGAAATTGGTCTGCCATGTTGAATGAGGGTAGCACCAATACTTGAGTCACTCGCATCACATTCAAAGAGGAAAGGATGATCAAAATTAGGGAGAGCCAAGACAGGAGCTGTGCTCATAAGCTATTTGAGATGATCAAAGGCTTCCTGTGCAGTAGAAGACCAAAAGTATTGGTCCTTTTTGAGTAAGTCATTAATGGTTTTGGTTTATTAGCTTCTAAATGTGCCTCCTACAACTTGGCTTTTCCAATTGCCATGTACAGATCAATAGGCCTGAACATTTTGATTACACTCCTTTTATCATCCTTCGAACCCCTAATAAAACAGGAGGTATAGTAGGATTCAGCCAGCTGAGGATACAGCTTCTCCATTTGAATCTTTAATTCCTTAAATCTATCCCGGTAATCTTCAACAAAGGAAGTTTGCCTCAACTTTTGAAATTATTCCAATACATCAGTTTCACTAGAGTCCCGAAATCTAATAGACAAAGCTTCTAAGAATTCATCCCAATGGATTTCCTATCGTCCACAGCTCCAGTTTA
>CANXYI011363254.1:0-13809 GCA_948208565.1 Hura crepitans | reverse complement strand
ATTCGGGCCTATTAAATTAACTTAAAATAAAAATTGAAATTGACTAGTAATAACTAGAATGGAGAAATTAAATAAAGTGTTCACAATGGCATTATGGTAATTATTGGAAAAATGTGGCAAGTAAGATAAATTGCACGAATTAACTATTATACCATCCACACACTACATTTTTACCATCATATTGTCACTACATATAAACCATTACATATGACATGATTTAAATACATTAAATTCACCACTAAGTTTTATACTCAGTGTACTAGTGTTTTAGTGCACTGGTTGCAAAGGTAAGTAGTCTAGCCTCGAAGATCATGCAATGTAATAGCATAGACTATGAAGGGTATATAGAAGTATTTTTCTTATTTTGTTAGTTTGCACTCATGTAAACACTATAGGTTATGGGTTTAGCATGCTTGGAGGCTGCTTATGTCTATATATATAAAAAAGAGCGGTGAGATGTATATAAATAGTTGTTTATTTGAATTGCTTACTTTTATCATTTTTGATAACTGTGGGCTTGAGGCCCTATGTGATTGTGAAATATTATTAATGTGGGATAAGAATACTAAGGGAACCTGAAGGGTCTAGGAGAAAAAGTTAAATTAATAATATTATAGAAGTGCTTTTATAGGAAAAAAATTTCAAAATGTCACCCGGGTAGTCGTTGTGTTGTCTAATTTTCTTTAACATGTAAAATGTCTATTAAATTATTTTCTAAGCCTGTTATACCTAACATGAGAATGTTTAAGTGTTATACTAAGAAACTAAGCAATATGTAATAAAGTTTGAAAACAATCTTTAAGTGTTAAGGAATGTATGCCTGGAGCAATTCAAGGATAGGTGACCTGGTAGAAATTACATCGTCTATTGAATTTCTTAGGGAATTCTATAAGGGGTGTCACATTTGGTGGTATCAAAACATAAGTTATGTGTTCCTAGGCATTTTACATTAGTGCTAAGGTCTAAGGTTGTTTCTTTTTTAATTACTACCCTACTAAGAGGCTGATAGTTCTTGTTTCTTCTGTAGTTTCTCAAGATGAGTGATTAGATACCTGAGGATTGATGAGAGGAAGTGGCTAGCTATACCCCTATAATAGTCTAGAGGGGAGCTGGCAGTGCAACCATACTAGAGCCCAGTGATGCTGTGTAGTAGCAATAGCCATCAGCACAAACACAGACTAAAGATTCCTTAGCAATGTTACAACAGATAGTGGATCTACTTAGACATACTTTTGTAGCTGCTACTCCACATCGTCCACTAACTCCAGTACCTCTACCACCACTAGCTCTTTCATAGAAGATACCTTTAGAGAGGATTAAAAAGATTAGAGCTATAGATTTTTTAGGTATAAAAGAGGATGATGCAGGTCAAGTAGAGTACTGGTTAGAGATAACCTTTAGAATTTTGGAACAACTAGAGTGTTCAGAGGAAGAGAGCTTAAAGTGTATAACTTCTCTCCTTTAAGAAGAAGCATTTCATTGGTGGGATACCATTAAAAAGAGGAAGGCAATAATAGAGCTTACCTAGGAGTTCTTCTTAATAGAGTTTAGGAATAGATGTATATTCTAGACTCATACGAGGATAAAAAGAGTTAGGAGTTTCTAAATTTGAGATAGGGTAAAAGAATAGTGTCAGAGTATACAAAGGATTTTACCAGACTAATAAGATATGTTAAGGAGTTTATTCCTAGTGAAGAGGAAAAATGTAAGAAATTTCTAAAAGGCTTTAATGCAGAATTGAGGATGTAGATAGCTAACTTGAGGGTTATAGATTTTGTAGTAATAGTAGCATTTACATGTGATATAGAAGAAATGGTACATGATAAGGGAGATTTCTTTCAAAGGAAAAGACAGGTCACTACTGGGCAGTCTAGTGTAGCCTTAGGTGGTAGTAAGAAAAGAAGAGAAGCATAGTCTCAATCTTAATTTATGCACTAGGCACAAAGGTAAACATAATCTCAGAGGTTTAGATAGACTCCTATAGTTAGACCTTGACCACCTTTATGATCTCTTAGTGCTCCAGGACTAGCAAGTAATAGGAATAGACCCTTGACTTGCAAATACTTGTAACAAGAAACATTAAGTGCAATACTAGTTAACTAAAAAGGGAGAATGTTTTACTTATGGTACTCGAGATCATTATTAGAGTGAGTGTCCTCAGAGATAGCTAGAGGATGCCTATACTCAGGCATTTATAATAGCATCTAAGCATAGAGGATAGAGGTAAGGCAAAGGGAATCAGCCTAGTGCTAGTCAAGGGATAGGATCAGAAGCTTGTACACTAGTGAGGCAATATGTTGTTAGGGCTTGAAATGAAGCAGTAGCCTTAGATGTTATTACTAGTATGTTTCTCTTATTTAATGTTCTAGTTTTGTTATTGATAGACCCGGATCTACACATTCTTAGGTATGCAACACATATGCACATGATAGAGGACTAAAATCTACACATGTAAGCATAGACATTCAAGTTAGCAATCCTATAAGATAGAGTGTGAATGTGAATCGGGTGTATAGATAATATCCCTTAGTAATCTAAGAATATCTATTTCCTATAGATTTGATTCACTTACCTTTCTATAAATTTAATGTGATTTTAGGAATGGATTAGTTGTCTGAACATCGGGTTGTAGTGGATTATAAACATAAAAAGCTGACCCTTTAGACTATAGAGGGATAGGCAGTGACAACTATAGGTGAGAGAAACCTTTCGGATAATCTCATCTTATCTATTATAATAAGAAAACTCATTCATAAAAGGTGTAAAGCCTACCTAGCACATGTCATTAACGCTAGTACTTCCAACTTAATTCTTGAATTGATCCCAATAGTTTTTGAATTTCCTTATATGTTTCTTGATGAGTTGCCAAGGTTACCTCTATAGAGAGAGCTTGAATTTGAGATTGAGGTGCATCCTAGTATAACTACTATATCCATTACCCTTTATAGAATGGCACTTATTGAGTTAAAAGAATTGAAAGTTCAATTACAGGATTTAATAGATATTCACCTTAGGGAGCCCCTATTTTATTTGTGAAAAAGAAAGATAGGTCACTTTAGTTGTGCATTGACTATAGATAGCAGAATAAAGTGACAGTGAAGAATAAATTTCCCCTACCTAGAATAAATGATCTTTTTGACTAGTTGAAAGGTGTATGTGTATTTTCCAAGATTTATTTGAGATCTGGGTATCACTAGTTGAGAATTAAGGAAGCTGATATTCCTAAAACTTCTTTCAGCACTCGATACAAGCATTATGAGTTCTTAGTGATGCCATTTGTGCTCAATAATACCCCATCAGCTTTTGTGGATCTAATGAATAGAGTGTTTCAACCATGCCTATATTAGTTTGCTGTGGTATTCATTGATGTTATCCTCATGTACTTTAGAACTAGAGAAGAACATGAAATGTATCTCAAGGTTGTGTTATAGACCTTGAAGGAGAAATAGTTATATGCCAAGTTGAGTAAATATGAATTCTAGCTTAATAAAGTGGCTTTTTTAGGATATGTGGTGTCAGTAGAGAGTATTAGAGGAAACCCTAGTAAGGTCAGGATAGTATTAGAATGAGAACCTCGAAGAAATGTAATAGAGATATGGAGTTTTTTAGGTTTAGCTAGGTATTGCATAAGATTTGTGGAAGGATTTTCTATGATTGCAGCTCCTATGACAAGATTGATTAGAAAGAATGTAAAGTTTAGATGGGATGAAAAATTTCAAAAGAGTTTTGACAAGCAAAAGAAGATGCTGACAGAAGCTCCTATCTTGATTCAACTTGAACAGGGTAAGGACTTTGTTGTGTATAGTGATGCCTCACTTAATGGATTGGGTTATATATTGATGTAGGAAGGAAAAGTGGTAGCCTATGCATCAAGACAGTTGAAACCTCATGAGTGCAACTACCCTACTCATGACTTAGAGTTAGCTACTATTGCTTTCACTTTAAAAATTTAGTGGCATCACTTATATATTGAGAAGTTTTATATTTACACAAACCATAAGTGTCTAAGATATCTCCTTACTCAAAAGGCGTTGAAAGTGGTTGGAGCTGATTAAATATTATAATTGTTTGATAAATTTCAACCCCAGGAAAGCTAATGTGGTGGCAGATGCTTAGAGTAAGAAATTCACGGTAACCTTAAAAAGCCATGAATGTTAGACTGTAGGACACCAAGAAAGATGCTATTCTGGTAGAACTTTAGATTAAACCAGATTTCATGTAGTAGGTCAAGGAAACATAAGGTATAGATGAGCAACTGATACAGTTTATGAGTAAAGTTAAAAAGAGGAAGGCAACAAGATTTGAATTAAGTGAAGATACGTATTTGTATTATCAGACCAGGTTATGTGTACCTAGTACAGATGACCTAAGGTTATAGATACTAAAAGAGGCATATGAAGCTCCTTATTCTATGCACTCTGCTTGTATAAATATGTACTTAGATTTGATGTCTCAATACTAGTGGTCAAGTATAAAGAGAGATGTAGCATAATATATGGCTAAATGTCTGACATGTCAGAAGGTAAAAGCTGAGCATTAGGTTCCTTTTAGATTATTACATCCTATAGCAATACTAGAATGGAAGTAGAAGAAGGTTACAAAGGTTTTTGTAATGGGATTGCCTATGACTAGGAATAAGTGTGATGTTGTTTGTTATTCCTATCAGAATGGATTACTCAATGGAAAGATTGACTAAATTGTACCTTAATGAGATTGTCAGATTCAATGGTGTACTGATGGCTATTAATTTAGATATGGATCCTCACTTTACTTTTAGATTTTAGAAGAAAATGCATCAAGCATTAGGCATTAGATTAACTAACAGCATAGCCTTTCACCCTCAAACATATAGACAATCAAAAAGGGTGATACAAGTGTTAGAAGATATGTTATGTAGTTGTGCCATCGAATTTAAAGGTAGTTGGGATCAGTACCTATCCTGAGCTGAATTTGTAGATAATAACAATTATCAAGCTAGTTTGGGCATGGCACCTTATGAAGCACAATATGGCAGAAGGTGTAGAACTCCTTTATGCTAGAGTGAAGTTAGGGAAAACAAGATTTCAAGAGTTAACCTAATTAGAGATGTAGAAGATAAAGTTAAGGTTACTAGTGAAAGATTGAAAGCTACAACAGATAGATAGAAGTCTTATGTTGACCTGAACTAGAGAGATATTGAGTATATAGTGGGTGATAGAGAGTTTTTAAAAGTATGCCTATGGAAGAAAGTGCTTAGATTTGGGAAAAAGTGGAAGCTGAGTCCTAAGTTTATCGAGCCATATGAGATTACAACAAGAGTGGAACCACTAGCATATAGGCTAGCCTTGCCACTTAAGTAACAATAGATGTATGATGTGTTTTATGTTTCAATGCTCAGAAGGTACATGTCAGATCCTACCCATGTAATTTTGATGATAGACATTGAGGTACAGCTAGACCTAAGCTAAAATGAATAACCAATACAAATTTTTGGCTCAAAAGGTGAAGCAGTTAAGAAATAAGACCATCCCTTTGGTTAACATTCCATGGAAGCATCATGACACCAAGAAAGCCACATGGGAACCTAATGAGCATATGCAAAGTTAATAGCTGCATCTATTTACTTTAGGTAATTTCAAGGATGGAATTTCTTATAAGGGGATGAATTGTAATGCTTGTGAGTCAAGGCTTAGTGAATAGTAACTTCGAGGCTTGAAAAATATACCTAGAGTGTCGAGCCACCTTCTTGAGGCTCGAGATGGGGTGTACTAGTTATGAAACTTTGAAGGGCTTGAAAATTATAAAAATTACTTAATTTAAAGATTTAGTAGACTTAATAAATTATTTTAGGCAAAAATCTATTGAGCCATAGGCTCAGATGGACTTAGGCTGAGAATGACCCGAGATGTGCCTGAAGAGACCTAAAAATACCATACCCTAAAGGTAAAAAATTCCTCTAAGTCCATTGGCGAAAGAATTTTTAAATTTCAAGGTCATTTGCTACTATTTCCTAATTTTAGGCTTTGCATGTAAATTGAGGATATTAGTTAACTATCCTGCCAAGGGAATTTGGTTGTGAATTTTTTTGAGCTTTTAAATGGGATTAATTAAGGATTTTTAATATAAACATGATAATTTTTGGAGGTCAATGTGAACTTTTAAAATTTTCCTAAGTTTCTACTAAAATCGAGCTTTTTTAGATGCTCGGGTGACATATATCCCAATCCAAGCCACCTCAGTCACTATATATACCCTTCTTATGCCACCTAAGCCTCCACTTGGCACCCACCTCTATTTTCTCCTTTCTTCTCAAATACCCACTTGACACCATCGCCTCTCTTCTTCCTCTATTTCCATAGCTTCCTAAGCCTAATTTAGCTACCAATTGCCACCAAAAATCCCTTTAGTTAGGCATCTATTAAACTTTAAAGGTTGTAGAGGTCACAAATGGCCATGAAATCCAAGAAAATTTGAGAAAGGTTAACTATACATAAGAAGGAGAAGGAAAATTCAAGTTGGTGTGTAAGTGTTTTTCATTAATTTTAAAATTTTTCCTAGGGGATTTCATTACTCTAAGACTCCTCATACTCATAGAATTTCAATTGGAGTGCTATAAAAAAATTTTAGGCAATTTTCTAAGTATTATTATGACTGTGTAGGTGTAAAGGAAACTCAAGGTAAACCAAGGGTTTAAACCTTTTGAAGTGGGAGAAAAGGCTAGAAATTGAAAGAGGTATGTGACTTTGAGGTATTTAAATCATGCTAATTATAGTTTATGTGTAAAATATATAGAAATGGTGTATATAACTTAGGGAATTCAAGGCTAAAATATGTGTAATTATAAATTATGCTTGTATTAATGCTAATTGTGTGTGGTATAAATGATTTAAGTGGTGAATTAGTGAAAAGAATAAATAGAAAGGTGAAAGGGCATGTTGCTCGAGAGGTGTGTGTATGTGTATAGTGGGTGTAGGGCTTTAATTAGATGGAAATATGGTGGCCTTAGTGCATTTGATATGGGAAAGTATGATTTATGTATGTGTATAGTGGAAAAAGGAAGATTTAGTGGTGTTGGATTGAGTGGCTGAGCGGTTCCTTAGGTTGCAAGGTATGTGTGGCATAGTGGCATGAGACATTAAATGGGAATTAGGATGTTAGGCTTGGCATTGTAGGTGTATATGGTGAATTTAGTGGAAGGGTGCTTGTAAACTTTATTTCTTGGTATGGTCTAAGCATGTCAAGGCTTAGTTTGCATGGTATGTGATGTGTGTATGTGTATGCATGAGTAAATATGAAGAAAAGCAAGAATATGGCCTTAGCAAACTTTGGTTGAGAGGTAAATAAGGTGAGCTTGGCATGATATACATGTTATGGCTGGGATATGTGTGAGAAAGGCATAACATTTTAGGCATGGAATGTGTAATGTGAACATGGCATGAAATATGGAAACATGTGTGAGTAAAGTGGCATGAAAATGTATAAGGTTTTAGCAATAACTAAAGGTTAGAATGGAGTTAGAAAAAGAGCTTAAAAATAACTTGAAATGAAATAGTAAAATGGACATAAAAATGAGACCTTAAATGGCATATAACTTGGTCTAAATCTTAAACATTTTGTGATACAAATATGAAATGGATTTAAGGCCACTTTTAGGGTTATTTGAATTGTGTAATTGATTATGGCTTTAGGCCTTTGGCTATGGATAAAAATGGGTGCAATTGGCACAAGGAATTAACAAGAAATAGACATATTTTTGACCTATAATTACATACACAAAACATAAAAATGACTTACAACTGTTTAGAAAAATGACCTAAAAACTTATGCTCTATAAATGGCTTTGAACATGGACATAATTGGACTTAAAATAAGGACTTAAATTAGACTTAAAGTAGACTTAATTGTGCCTAAGGAAGTGACCTAAAATGATTTTGGAAAATTGACCTTTAACTATCCAGTAGGACCAAAAATGACCTATAACGGTGCAGGTCAAATTTTGACAATCAAAATAAATTCATAACTATCTATTTTCCACTTTTAAATATTATAATATGATGATCAATAAATAAATGAGCAAAAAATAATGTTAGATGGTCCATTAGTTAGAGACCCACTAGATGGGTTGACCGATCAACTTAGGGATTAGCAGCTGCTAGATATTTATTGATAATTTTTTGGATATTGGGAGTTCTACAGACCGATCCCTACTATCTTTTGGAAGTGTTGGATGTTAATGCTTATTTTGATATTAGGAGGTTTACCGACTGATCCTTACTATCCACTAAAGTTTCTTACTGTGATTTTTGGAAATTGAGATATCTATGGACTGTTTCATGCTATCCACAATGTGATTGGTGGTTGATTTGTTTGAGATATTGGGAGGTCTATGGACTGATCCCTATTATCTCTTATTTGGCATTGGGAGGTTCAAGTGACTCATCCCTATTATCAAACTAGGCCATTGCAGCTGTCGGGTCTAAAATATGGGCCACTACACTTTAATTCCTTTTTGGTTTGGTGTTTTGAGTGTAGTCTTTCTAGTCAAGCCTATTAAATGAACTTAAAATAAAAATAAAAATTGATTAGTTATAACTAGAATAGAGAAACTAAATAAAGTGTTCACATTGACATTATGGTAATTATTGGGAAAATGTGGCAAGTCACCTAAATTACATTAATTAACTAATATACCATCTATACATAGCATTTTTACCATCATATTGTCACTTCATAAGAAACATTACATATGACATAATTTGAATACATTAAATTCACCACTGAGTTTTATACTCAGCATACTAGCGTTTTGGTGCATAGGTTCCAAAGGTAAGCAGTCCAGCCTTAAAGACTATGCAGTGTTGTAGCACAGACTATGAAGGGTACATAGAAGTCTTTTTTTTGTTTTGTTAGTTAGCACACATGTAAACACTATAGGTTATGCATTTAGCATACTTAGAGGCTGCTTATATCTATATATATAAAAAGGATAGGTGAGATGTACATAAATAGTTGTTTATTTGATTGGCTTGCTTTTATAGTTTTTGATAACTGTGGGCCTGAGGTCCTATGTGATGGTGAAATATTACTAATTTGAGATGAGAATATTGAGGGAACCAAAAGGTCCAAGAGAAGGAGTTAGATTAAAAATATTATAGAAGTGCTTTTATAGGAAAAAATATTTCAGAATGTCACCTAGGTAGCCATTGTCCTGCCCAATTTTTTGTAACATGTAAAATGCCTGTTAAATGGTTTTTTAAGTTTATTATACCTCAGATGAGAAAGTTTAAGTGTTAGACTAAGAAACTAAGCAATATTTAATAAAGTTTCAAAATAGTCTTTAAGTGTTAAGGAGTGCATGCTTGGAGCAATTTAAAGATGGGTGACCTGGTAGAAAGTGGATCATCTATTATTTCTTAGGGAATCTAATAGGGGCTTGCCATAAGATGTGCAATGGTAGATGATAGTTCATCATTATGCATATGGCTAGTCAAGATCTTGGTAGGTTTAGGAATATAGAAAGAAGCCTTGATGCCCTCTAGCATTAACATTAAAGCATATAATGATATAAAGAGACAAGTGAAAGGATCTTTTACAACTAAGGTCTAAGTAGGGCCAATTGTTAATGAAGTAGAATTTGCTATCATTGACATCCCGACAAAATTTCAGTTTTGCTGGGAAGGCCTTAGTTTCACCTACTTGGAGGAGTCCCCTCCATTTTACATCAAATGATTAAGTTCCCCTATGCAGGAAACATTATTATAATCAAAGCTAAAATTTATCATGCAGTATCTACATTGGCCATTGCAAACTAGCCTTTTAATTGGTTTCACATTGCTGGAGAATATGAAGATTATATAGACCTCATAGTGTCTAAAATCATGAAAAAGATGAATTTCTTTTTTGGTGCTAGTTTAGGCAAGAACCTTCAAGGGATAATAGAGCCTCTATAACTCAAAAGCTAAAAGTATATGAAATAGTTAGGATATGACCCAAGCTTAGGACGTATCTTAAAGAAGGGGAACAATCTTGAAGACTGCTTTGTGAATCAAAAGAAAACAAAGTATGATGGGACTCCAAAACCTACAGTAGTGGATGGTCATTACAAGCTTAGGTTTGAGATCTTTGTAGATGTTATAGACTAGGAACTGGGTGATTTAAAGCAGACTTATTGTATAAAAGAAGTCTTCATAGTAGCCACAACTATTGAAGTGGTTTACCCAACTCTATTTAAAGATGTGCTTGACATAGATGGTGATTAATTTATTGATCAATTGTATTTGTCTAACCTATTTGATGTGAATAATTTTCTTTCAAATAAAATGAACAAAGAGTTTGCTTATTTGTGTGATGTTTTTCCTGATGGTAACATGTATCCAAATGATCATTACATGAGCATCTTTGATATTAACTGCATTAAAACTAATGCATTTAATCTCGATACAAATGAACATCCTAAAAATATACTAATTGCCCGTCATAATACTATCGAAGAAAGAGAAAAATTTGAGAGATTATTAAAGGAGTATGAAAAAGTATTTGCTTAGAACGATGAAGACATGCCTGGGATTAATCAAAAAGTACCTAAAAATGCTATCCCAACTTATGATGACAATGCCCCAGTATGCCAAAAGCTCAAAAGACTAAGACCAAAATAGGTAGAAAAGGTTAAGAAAGAAGTCATCAAGCTTTTTAAAGCTAGTTTATTGAAGAGATAGTCTTCCCCCCTTAGTTTGACAACAGCATCCCAGTGCCAAAGAAAGATAGAAGGGTTAGGATATATGTAGATTACTGAGACTTGAATAAGGGATGCCCTAAGGATGACTTCCCTTTACCTCACATTAATGTATTAGTGGATAGTGTAGCTATGGCAGCCATGTATTCTTTTGTTAATGAATTCTCAAGGTATAATTTGATCCTTATAAAGGTGATGTAGAAATGTAAGATAGCTTTCATAATAAAATAAGGAACATATTGCTATAAGGTAATGCCCATTCAACTAAAGAATATAGAGGCAATGTACTAATGAATGGCTACTAAACTTTTTCATGATATGATACATAAAGAGGTAGAAGTCTACGTGGATGACATAATGGTTAAATCCATAAAAAGAGAAGGACATTTTGAAGCATTAGAAAAGTTCTTCCAAAGGTTGGATCGATTCAACGTGAGACTTAACCCCAAAAATTGCATCTTTAAAGTTACATTCGGGAAGTTGTTGGGATTCATAGTCAGTAAGAATGGGATTAAAATGGATCTAAATAATGTAAAAGTAATCCTAGAGCTACCTATCTCTTAAACAAAAAAAAAAGGTCAGAGGATTCCTAGGTGAATTGCAATACATCAATGGGTTCATAGCCAAACTCACATCTATTTGTGAACCCATATGGATATGTTTAAGTAGTACTTAACCAAACCTCCTATTTTAAAGCCAGCCAAACTAGAAAAATCCTTAATCATGTTCCTTGCAGTATAAAAAACCTCTATAAGGTTTTTTATTGCATAGGTGGATAAAGCTAGAGTGGAATACTTAGTATACTACTTAAGTAAGAAATTGCTCCCCTATGAGTAGAAGTATATAGAAGTTAAGGAGATATGCTTGGGAGTAATATGGGTGTCTAAAAAGCTACATCACTACTTTTAATCATACAAAGTAGAGGTGGTAGCTAGACATGATCCTCTGAGGTATCTATAAATTGCACCTTCACTAGTAGGTAAAATAGGTTGATAAATTCTATTATTGTAGGAATTTGACATCTCCTACATAACTAAGAAATTAATCAAAGGTTAAGCAATGGTAGACTTTCTAGTGCAATAGCCAATCGAGAGCAAGGAAGAAGAATTCAAGTTTCTAAATGAATACTTGGGGGCAATATCTTAAGAAGGATGGAAAGTATTCTTTGATGGGCTAGTAAATAAAAAATGAGCAGGTGCTGGCATGCTAGTCATTAATTTAGAAGGTGAATAATGTTCTTTGATAGGAAATTGAAATTCTAAGCTACCAATAGCATCACTAAATATGAGGCATTTATCTATAGCCTTAAAACCTTGTTTCAACTGAGGGCAAAGATAGTTGATGTGTATGGGGACTCCATGTTGGTGATATAACAAGTGAAGGGCAACTAGGAGGTTAAGAAGGAGAATCTAAGTAGATATATCAGAATACTTACAAACATGTCTAAACCATTTGATAGATGCACCTTTCATCACATCCCAAGGGAACATAATCAAGTAGCATATGCCTTATCCACTTTAATGTCAATATCAAATCTTGCCAAGAAAGATCTGCTAAGACTTATGTAGTTTAGTAAGTTAAGGTTCCCAATATACATTACATAGTGAGCACTACAGCGGAGGAAGCCAATAATGATTTGTCTTGGTATCATGACATCAAAAAGTGCTTGGAAACTAGGGAATACCTAGAACATGCAACTGAAAAAGATAAGAAGGTCTTGGAAAGGTTATCTACTTAGTTCATTTCTTTTTAGAGGATACTATACAAAAGGCACTATAATAGCATGTAACTCAGATGTGTAAATGAGACAGAAACCTAAAAGATACTAGTAGAAGTGCGGGAAGGTATGTGTGGTCCACACATGAATTGGAGGAACTTAGCAAAGAATATCATAAGACTAGGATACTATTGGCTAACCATGGAAATAGATTATTATAGCTTCGTTCAAAAATATCATAAGTGCCAAATTTATGATAATCTACGTCATCTACCACCAATCTAAGTCCTCTAAACTGCTATCATCACGTTTTATAAGGCTGGTCCCACTGTCGTTTACCTGCGCACCAAAATCAATATGCTAAGTATATGAGATACTCAATGGTGAACTTAAAACAATTCAATCATGGTATTTATATCATTAACTTACTTATATAGTTTAAGAATGATTTTACTAGATTATATGACTTAATTATTCACTGGGGTGCCAATCTACTAAAATACCCCTAGTATATTTTGAAGGCTTAAAAATAATACTTTTAACTCAAATAAATCATTTAAAACTAGTATTATTATTTTTAATAAGCCTACTTTACAAACATTACTTTATTCACTTATGTGTGGAAAATTTACTAAAATACCCTTTTCACTGTATTTTTACTACTTTCTAAGAAAAAGTCCTTTAAATAAGGTTAAACTTCATTCTTAATGATTATTCTACTTGTTACTTAATTTACATCACTGTAATTGATCTAGCACATCTGTGTAAAATATCCAAAATACCCTTTCATCAGCAACTTAGAAAATATTGTTCCATTATGCTTAATTCTTATGTTTATAATCAATCTAATTATCTACTTAATTTAATTCTCTAGCCTAACTAGAAAGATGACACTTTAAGACACTAGATCTAAAGGGATAATAAATTGGTGCAGTGGTCCCTATTCTGGACTTATGTCGTTGCACTGGCATGTGTGCCATAATGGAGATTAGTCGTAGCCTCCCTAGACACAATAAAATTAACTGTGTGACATAATGGAGATCAGCCCGTAGGCCTCCCTAGCCACAAATAAGAATAACTGTGTGACATAATAGAGATCAACCTGTAGGCCTCCCCAGCCACAAATCATCATCAAAAACTAGGTGACATAATAGAGATCAGTATGTAGACCTCTCTTGCCAGCAATAAATACCATCAATAATTGGGTGACATAATGAAGATTAGTCTTTAGACCTCACCAGCCATCAATGAACTAGCAGTTGCGAAACCCTTAGTTAACCAGTCAAACCATCCAGTGGGTATCTAACCAATAGGCCAAGTAGCTTAATTTAACTTTATTTATTAGTTAAAATTATTTTTATAATATTTAAGTATAAAAAAT